>PVJS01035387.1:0-21044 GCA_004027185.1 Glis glis | reverse complement strand
GGCCCTCCCCAACTTCGTGAGACCCGGTTTCAAAAAAAAGTATAAAAAATAGGGCCGGGGGTGTAGCGTGGAGGTAGAACGCCCCTGGGTTCAATCCCCGGTACCGCAAAAAAAAAAAAAAAAGGGCTGGGGGTGTAGCTCAGTGGTAGAGTGCCTCTGGGTTCAATCTCAGTCAATATTCTCACTGCTGTAATCCAAAATGACTAAGCACACAACTTAGAAGAAGGAAGATTTATTTGCTCACAATTTTTGGAGATTTGGGGGTTCAGTCCATGTGAGGCTGGGGTGTGTGGAGCTCAGGGCATGGTATATCAACTCTGAACATAAATACATGAGCTCTTCAGGGAACATTCTACATCTAACCATAATATCCTCCCTTGGCCCCTGAAGAGCTCAGGCCCAGTTCAGAAAGCAAAACGCATTTAGTCCATCTCTTAGAGTTCCCAAAGTCTTAACAGTTCCAGCATCTCTCAAAAGTCCCAAAGTCCAAGGTCTCCTCTGAGTCTCAAGGCAGACTCTTGGCTGTGAGCCCCTGTAAAAGAAAATAAAAATAAAAATAAAAAGCAAGTTACATGCATCCAGTGTACAATGGCACAGAGTCGCTCCATCTGTTTTTTCAATCTACCCTATAAAATCTACAGTCAGCACTGGTGAATTTCCTTCAACTCCTTTGCCCCAAATATTCTACTGTCCCATTTCTCTGTCATTGTTTTGATCTCTCTAGAACACTCTCTCTCCACCATTCTGCCCACCCTACTTGGCTAATTTCTACCTATACCTTACACAGATTGATTCCTCTAGAAGACAAAATTGTTAAGGAGTAAAAACTTATCCAGGCGTGGTGGCACACACCTGTTATCCCAGTACTCCCAGTACTTGGGAGGCTGAGACAGGAGGATCGCAGGTTCGAGGCCAGCCTCAGTAACTTAGTGAGGCCCTCAGCAACTTAGTGAGACCTTGATTCAAAATAAAAAGAGTGGGCCTGTAGCTCACAGGTATAATACCCCTGGATTCAATCTCTAGTGCCAAAAAATTTTAAAAAAAGTGTTAACAAGTTTGCTTCAAAAAAAAGTAGTATTTTAATATGTTTTAAAAAATGATCAGGAAAATATTAATGCAACTGTGCAATATAGTGTATTACGTGGACACCACACTTCTTTTCTGATATCTGTGTCTCTGTAGGACTATACCTTATTAATTCAGTGATTAAAATATGAACTTATTATGATGTCCCTCACCCAGGTATGGCCAATTTGCAGACAAACTCTATTTATTTTAATGAGCTTCTTTTAAAAAAGTGTGCTTAATGCTGCTCGTGCCCTTTTGTTGTTATTAGTGAAAAAAAGAGTTCAAATACATCAGATAGTTTGCATCAATTAAATGCTTACAGGCAGCTGAACAGTAAATTCTTCCAACAAGTAGAAAGAAGGAAATGTGCTTTGAGAGGGAGCATTCTAATTAGCTTTCAATTATCTAAAAAAAAAAGAGGTCAACCTTTCCGACAATGGACTCAGGTTATTGTCCTCTGAGATTTATTTTAAAATACCTTTAATTTTCTATGTATCCCATCAGAGAACTATTACCAATATTAACATTTTGGTATAGCTTCTCATGGAATGTTTTCAATATAGACACAAATGTAAAATAAAATGTATTCAGCCAGGCGTGGTAGCACACAGTTATAATCCCAGAATTTGGGAGGCTGAGACAGGAGGACCTGTGGTTTGAGACCAGCTCTCAGTAACTTAGTGACACCCTGTCTCAAAATAAAAAATAGTACTTGGGAGGCTGAGACAGGAGGATCATAGGTTCAAGACCAGCTTCAGCAATTTAGCAAACTCAACAACCTAGTGACACTCTGTTTCAAAAGAAAAAATAAAACAGGGTTGGGAGTGTAGCTCAGAGTTAGAATGCCTCTGTGTTCAATCCCTGGTACCACAAAAAATAAAATGAAAACATAAAAAGAGCTGGAGGATGTTTGTGTTAGAGTGCCCCTGGATTAGACCCCCAGATCCCCCAAAAGATTTCTTCAACAAATGTTTATTGAGTGACTACTAAGAGCCAGTGTTGTTTCTAGAGCATGGCCCCATGCGTGCATCACCACACCCGGCTCAAGCATTGTATTTATATATATATATATTTGAACACAATAATATGCGTACCATACTTTCTTTTTTTAGTGTATATGGTGCTGAAGATTGAATTCAGAGACATTCTACCTCTGAGCTATACACTCAGCCCTGTTTTATGGAAACAGGGTCTCACTAAGTTGATGAGAGCCTCACTAAATTGCTGAGGCCGACTTTGAACCTGTGATCCTCCTGTCTCAGTCTCCCAAGTACTGGGATGACAGGGTTGCACCACCACACCTGGCTACATTATTTCTTTAGTATTAGTTTCCTAGAAGCAGAAGTACGGGTGGAAGGACATGCAAACTTTAAAGCACTTTGTTGTGAGTTTTGCCATTTCAATTTGAAGTAGTTTAGCAGCTCATGGACACACATGGTTTATAAATAGTTATGCCTAAGCTGGGCATGGTGGAGCATGCCTGTAATCCCAATACTCAGGAGGCTGAGACAGGAGGATCACAGATTCCAGACCAGCATCAACAAATTAGTGTGACTCTTGTTTCAAAATAAAAAGGGCTGGATGTGTAGCTCAGAGGTAGAATGCGCCTGGGTTCAATCTCTAGTGCTGAAAGTAAAAAAAGGGCTGGGGATGTAGCTCAGTGGTACAGCACCCTTGGTTTGAGCATTTATTGCACAAGAAGGAGATTGGCCACCTGCCCTGGTGGTTCATCATTTGTTTTGACTTCACTTATGCTGGGGTTTGCCATGCAAAAGTTTTTTAAAATCTTTATGTAACCTAAGAATTGTGGCCCATTCCTGTAATCCCAGTACTTTGGAGGCTGAGACAGGAGGATCACAGGTTCAAGGCCAGCCTAAGCAACTGAGCAAGACTCTTGGCAACTTAGTGCGACCCTGCTTCAAAACAAAAACAAGAAAAAGGGGGTCTGGGGGGTGTAACTCAGAGGTAGAATGCCTCTGGGTTCAGTCCCTAGCACCACAAAAAATCTTTATGTAGATAAATGTTATTGATCATAGATAAATACGTAGACATAGATATAAATATGGGTACAGACAGAGATAGATATATAAACACAGGGTTTGGTTTTTTTTTTTGCTTAATTGCTGAGGGTCTCATAAAGTTGCTGAGACCAGCATAAGCAACTTAGCGACACCCTTTTTCAAAATAAAAATAAAAAGGGCTGTGTGTGTAGCTTAGAGGTATAATGTCCTTGGATTCAATCCCTACCTCAGAGCTTTTAATTTTTCCATTTTGAAACAGAGTCTTGCTATGGTGCTGAGGGTCTCACTAAATAGCTGTGGGCTGGCCTAGAACCTGCAATCCTCCTGTCTCAGCCTCCCAAATACTGGGATTAAAGGCATGTGTACCACCATGCCTGGCTTAAAGCTTTTAGTTGCAACTAAACTTGCTGCAAACGGCTTTACCACTTATTTTGAATGTTAATACTAGGGGCACATACTGGCATAGAGAACAAATAAGACGTGAAATAGAGCAAAATGGGCCAGGTTAATTCAAGAGCTACATACTACCCAATAATGAGGAAAAGGAAAATCTTTTATAATCAAGAAAAAAATGTAGCCATGTGTGGTGGCACACATTTGTCATCCCAGTACTTGGGAGGCTGAGACAGGATTGCAGTGCAGGTTCAAGGCCAGCCTCAATAACTTAATAAGGTTCTCAGCGACCTAGCAAGACCCTGTTTCAAAACAAAAAATAAAAAGGGCTAAAGGTGTAGCTTGGGGGTAGAATGCCTCTGGGTTCAGCCTCTAGTGCCCCCCAAAAAGAAAAGACAAAGAAAAAATTTGATATTAAACAAGTTCAATATGTCTGAAAGTCTTTATACAGACACTTGAAATATCTTTGCAGTTGTTTACATATAATTTTATTATAAAATATCTGAAATAACATGTCACATAAAGACATTCATATCAGTGGGCAAGTGTTTAGTAGTGATACAAAAAATGAAATTAGACGGGAGTATTGAAGGTTCAAGGCCAGCCTCAGCAACTTAGCAAGACCCTTTTTCAAAACAAAAAATAAAAATGGCTGGAGGTATAGCTCGGAGAACACCCCTAGGTTTGGTCCCCAGTATGAAAAAAAAAGGATGAAATAATAAGAAAACCAAAATGTTCCTTTCAACGGTTGTTATTCTACCATCATGTTATAAACTTTTAAAATCTTGCGTTCTGCAGTTTTGGTTAGTTTTGTCTGACTTCTCTTCCCATTACGTTCATACCCCATTCTCCTTCCATTTCCCCAGCAATGCGGAAGGAGAATGTGAAGTTAAGAAGGCCAGCTAAGTTGCAGCATTTGCTACGCACCCCAGGCTCATCTTTGCTGGTGACATGGCATTGTCACCAGGCAGAGGCAATCTTTTTCTCAGAGAGGAGAGGCAGGATAGGGGCCTGGGGTGGGGGCGCAGCCAGAACTGTGATGTCACAGATGGCTTTGTGTCTTGGGAAACTCATCCATCAAACCGTCACCTCTGATTCTAAGCAGGGTCACTAGGGAAAGAGGCGGCATGCCCCGGTTGGGCATCCTGAAGTGTGAGTATGTAGCGGAGCTGGTGGCGTGGAGGCGATTCATTTGGTTTCCAAGGCCCAGTGGCATGCTGCCACACGCAGGCACAGACGCAGCGCGGCTCCTTAGAAATAACGACTCCAAAGCAGACAGCCCTCATTGCGAATTGCAGAACTGTGCCATCTGCTTGGCTCCTCAGTGATATATTCGAATCGGGGTTTTAAATGACGTAGTAAAAAGGTAAGTCTTCTTTTGAAAAACTGGAAGGGGAAAAGGGAGGGGGGATTCCAGATTGCTCGTAGCATATCAGACATATATGTAAGATATTTGTCTTGAGTTAGAAGGGGATTTGAATTTGTAAGGTGTGGATATGATTTTGAAATGGAATTGGGAATTTCGTCCCGGGAAGGTAAATAACATTATATCTTTAAAAAATAATAGCCATGCCTTACAACATTGCAATTTACTTTTATTTAATATTTGAAAGACCTGATTTTTAAAAAAAATGAATGTTGGTAAAAATAATAATCCTCAGTATCTTTGATAGCACAGGTAGGTGCACGTTTCCGTATCTGCAATTCCACTTTTTCTCATTGTTCCGGGTTCATTTCCAGTTTGAGAATGAATGAAAAACCACAGTTGCTATAAATTGTCGAGGGCTCTTAAAGTAAGTGCCGGACAAATGTCGGCAGCTTCTGGCTGATCACCGCCTAACTTGTTTGCAAACCTTTCTGTTCGGGGAAGGGATCATTAAAGGGGTGTAAAACTCAGATGGAGTGTGAAGCCAAGGCGAACCCCTTTCCATCCCTAGAGCCAGGCATCCGGACAGTGCAGAGGGAACCCTGGTGCACCTGGATGACTCGTCCTGGCCTGGCCTGTCTCCAGGCTCCAGAGCAGAGTCTGTGTTCCAGTCAATGAGTGCAGAGGGCTGGGTTCGGGACCTCTCCTGGTTAATTCCTGGCAGGAATTAAAGGCAGCGAGCACAGCCCTGGCCGCCTCCCCGCCTCGCTCCTGCAGAAGTCATTTGGTGTGTGTGCTGGTTTTCCTTGCGAGAGGATTAGAGAATAGCAGAGTGCTTTGTGAGAAAAGGCCTGGGAGAGGTTGCTGGGGAGAAAGCAAACAGAGGGAAGGAGGACTTCGGCTTTCCCAGTCCCCTCCGTCAAGGGAGCAGACAGGGGCTTCTTTCGTCCATCGGAAAACCGGTAAGGCAAATTGTTTTTCTACTGTTGGGATGCTACTCTAATTGCCTTTTGAAGTGCTGGGTGGGAAGGAAGGGAAGTTGGTTAGCCATTCTGGGGACATCCTGCATTGTCTCTGCCTAGTGTGTGGGAAAGGCGCTGCTGTTTCCTGCACAAAGGACTGGTAGCCATACAACAATTTTACTTTCCCCAAACTTGATTCCCACCACCTCGGAACAATTGACTAAAACCCAATGCGTGTCCACGGGGAGATAGAGCCCAGGTTGGAATGCACTTATCTATAGGACGATCACATTTTAAAGCGCTTTCCATCTATAGCTGATTAGTTTGGAGGTACTGCTTGGGGGGGGGGAGAAAAACAGGCCTTTCTGGAAAATTCCCAATCATCTGTTTCCTGGGAGAATGTACTTTACCATGGCAGTGATAAGTTTCACCTGTTTTGCAAGTAGGGCACTGTGAACCAGGAAGGACCACTGCTAAGGACCTGAGTAGCTTCAAGAATCAATTCTAGACAGAGGGAGAGCCGGGGACAGCGTTCCCACTAAAACGAGGAAGTAGAATCTGGAGTTATGAAGAACTTTATATTCTTTATTTTATTTTATTTTATTTTATTTTATTTTATTTTACAGTATTGGGAGTTGAACCACTGAACTGTCCCAGTCCCTTTAAAAATTGTTATTATTATTATTATTATTATTAGTAGTAGTAGTAGTAGTAGTAGTAGTAGTGGGGGACTGAACCCAGGGGCATGTAGCTTGAGCTACACCCCCAACTCTTTTTTATTTTAAGGGGTACTGGGGATTAAACACAGTGGCATTCTACCTCCAAGCTACACCCCTAGCACTTTTTATTCTTTTATTTTGAAACAAGGTCTCACTAAATTGTCGAAGGTTTCATTAAGTTGCTGAGGCTGGCCTCGAACCTGTGATCCTCCTGTTTCAACCTCCCAAGTACTAGGATTACAGGTGTGTGCCACATTCTCCATTTGCTACACAGTGAGCACTCTCATTGGAAAGAAGTGAGAAATTTGCCCCAGAATCAGAAAAAATAGGTACCACTCGTCTCCTTCAGCATTTTCAAAGATTCAGCTTGCTCACACGCCAAGAGCCTTATTTGACAAATGTCGCTTCTTATTACCTGATGCCATTCTGTTATTGTTAGAACTGACTTTGGCATTTGTGGGAATATTTGAATATACATTATATTATTTGCATATGTTATTTATACGTGTGTACAACCGCCTATCCCTGTATTATATCCTTGAAAAGTTTGAGCATGGAGAGTTTAGAAACCTATTAATTCCGTTCAAGGCAAATCATCCCTCAAGCAAGCTACAAAAGTCCTTCTGAGGGGTGTGTTCTGAATTGGGTGTGTGTGGAGAAGAGACAAGTGGCAGATGCAAGGGACAAATCCAGAAGCCTTTCTCTTTGCAGCTGAGAACCAAATTCCTGAAGCCCCTGCCTGCCCCTCCCCCACCAGCAGGACCCGGTAAAAATCTCTGTTGTTTCCCCGAGAAGTTTTGGGTGGTGTCTCTGTTAGGAGGCTCTCTGAACTATTTCCTCCTCATTTAAATCCACGGAAAGCCTTGCTCTGTGCAAAGTTGTCATGCTGGATGTTTCTTTCGAAACTTAATGCATATCAAATCCTCCACTTGTGATCCGTGCAGTTGAAGTAAAATGCTTCAACGCTAATTACCCAGGTCTTCAACTTTGACTTCAATTGCAACTAGGTCCATAGGGTTTTTTTCTACTTGGTTCTGCAGTTTTAAGATGACCTGATTATTAGCATATATAAAAATGGAAGATGTGTGCCATTTAATGAATAACAATCAGGCTTTTTCTGTGTGCATGTATGGCGTTGGGGATCGATTGAACCTGGGGGGCATTCTCCCTCCAAGGTACACCACCAGCCCTATTTTTATTTTATATTTTGAAACAGTGTCTCGCTAAGTTGCTGAGGCTGGCCTCCAATCTACAGTCCTCCTGTCTCAGCCTCCCAAGTACTGGAATGACAGGCGTGCACCACCACACTGGCACAGTCAGCCTTTTAAAATATATATATAACTATATACAACTATTTAAATAAATGTCTTTGCATGCAAATTGACATACAAGCCTAAAAATATGTTCTTTTTTCGGTACTGGGATTATTGAACCCAGGGGCATTCTACTCTGAGCTGCACCCTCACCCTTTTTTATTTTTTCTTTTGAAACAGGGGCTCGCTAAATGACTGCACACTGGCCTCAAACCTGCGATCCTCCTGTCTCAGACTCCCAATTACTGGGATGACAGGCATGCACCACCCCTCACATATGCTCTTTCTTGAAAATGAACTAATTATTTGCCTAAGGTATCTTTTGCCAATTTCAGTTTTCCTTCTTCTATCAAATGAAACCGCTAATTCAGCCAAATGGTTTTATCTTTGCCTTTAGGAACTGTTTACAGAATGCTGGGCAGTTCATTTGGGGATCCTGAGTGTGAGATAACAGTCGATCAATTTATCTGTGGGCTGTGAGGCCACCGGGGAGGTTTCAGGTGTTGATCAATGTCATTCACTATTCTCTGCCTTGTGCTCATTCCAACTTCAGACTATTTACCTTCATAATATTGGAGCCCGAGAGCGTGGACTTTATTAGAATTGATTTTCTTTCCAGGTTGATATTTCAAAAGACTTTTGCTGGTCGTTTTTCACTACTGCCTTCTGAGATTTTCTTTCATCGTTTATTTATTTATTTATTTATTTATTTATTTATTATTTTGCGGTACTGGGGATTGAACCCAGGGCTGTTCTACCTCCGAGCTACACCCCCAACCCTATTTTATTTTTTATTTGGAAACAGGGTCTCTGCTAAGTTGCTGAGGCTGGCCTTGAACCTGCGATCCTCCTGTCTCCACCTCCTAGGTACTGGAAATACAGGCATGAGCCACCCTGTCCTTCATTTAGTGAGTGCCTGGGATTCACCAGTACAGGGCCCACGTTAACTGTGAGAGATGAGGACTGCTTGGGGGGGCTCCCTGCAGAGGCAGCTAAGGCTAGAAGGGAAAGCCCACATTTGCCATTCTAACAATTGTTTGCCTGCTCATATGCCTCAGCCGCAAATGTGCTTTCAGCAAAAAACAGAAGACATTAATGCTTCTGAATTATTGATACATTAAAATATATTACTGGCTACTTAGGACCTGGGAGCTGAGTTCATCAATAGTCCTCTCACATTGTGCAATAGCCCTGTGTTCCTCCCATCACTGGGCATTTAAATAATTCAAAAGAAAGATTTCTTCTGAATTCATCTGGCCATTGTACAAGCTGGGAGAGTATCCATAGATTCCCAAAGGCGGGGGAGGGGATGCTGGCTCCATCCAGGGGGATAGTAGTAGCTTCCAGCCCAAGTGGGGGGCATTGAATAAAGATAAGGGGGTGGTGTGCCAGGCAAGGTGGCTCAAGCCTGCAATCCCAGTACTTGGGAGGCTGAGACAAGAGGATTGCAGGTTCAAGGCCAGCCTCAGCAACTTAGCAAGACCCTGCTGAAAACAAAAACTAAAAAGAGCTTGGGCTATAGTTCAGAGGTAAAAACCAACCTGGGTTCAAACCCCAGTACCAAAATAAGAATACTACTACTACTACTACTACTACTAATAATAATGATAATGATAATAGTGGCAGCAGAAGCACCCAGTGGGGTGCTGAGTGATTTTATTTCTGAAAAGGGGTCAGTAAAGCAATAAATTTGGGAATCAATGTTACACCAAAAGCCAGGTGTAATGGCCCATACCTGTAATCCCAGTAATTGGGAGGCTGAGACAGGAGGATCGTAGGTTTGAGGCCAGCCTCAACAATAAGCAAATGTGGACAGGACAGGGCCTGAACACAGGTCTGTGCAAAAACTGCTTTTTTTAAACACCACAGTAGAAACACTATGTTAGGTTAAAATACAGAGTACATCTTAGTAGGTTTGCTTGGTTAGGAGAAAAGAGAGGTCAGTTTGGTTTGGGTTTCCTACCCCATTTATCACCAAGTATGCAGTAGGGGACCAGAATCTGCGTGCTCTGTGGAATGCATTTGTGTCTTCCCTAATGGTGTAGAGATCTGGGCTTCCATACTCACTCAGTCTCACTTCCTGCTTGCAGAAGATGGGCAGAGGAAAGAAAGGATGGGGTTGTAGAAACCTTGCAGATGCCTCCATCTGAGAGAAAGGAAATCATGGCATGCCTTTAAAAAAAAAAAGACTTCTGCCAGGCGTGGTGGCACATGCTTGTAATCCCAGTACTTGGGAGGCTGAGACCGGAGGATCCAGGTTCACGGCCAGCCTCAGCTACTTAGTGAGGCCCTCCGCAACTTAGTGATATCCTGTTTCCAAATAAAGAATAAAAAATAGGGCTGGGGGTGTAGCCCGGAGGTAGAATGCCCCTGGGTTCCATCCCTCGTACTGCCAAAAAAAGAAAAAGACTTCCAAATAGACTGATGTATTTTTTCGTGGCACTGGGGATTGAACCCAGGGGCATTCTACCTCTGAGCTACACTCCCAGTGCCTTTTACATATATATATTTGGAACAGGGTCTCACTGAGTTGCTGAGGCTGGCCTCAAATCTGTGATCCTCCTGTCTCTGCCTCACAAGTAGGGATTACAGGTGTGTACCACCTCATTGGGTTTGTACTGTTATCTTAATCTAGTACATTCAAAGTATAGTCGCTAATTGGCCTCAGCATATTTTTTTTTGTCAAGACCATCTATCTAATGGCTTTGGGTATTTTTTTCCCATCACTGCTATAACAAATCACCACAAATTTATTAAAAACTGAAACAATACTAACCCAACCTGGGTGTGATGGTGTACGCCTATAATCCCAGTGCCTGGAGAGGCTGAGAGTGGAGGATCACAAGTTCGAGGCCAGCCTTGGCAATTTAGCAAGACCCTGATTCAAAAGAAGAAATAAAAGGGGTGGGGATGAAGCTCAGTGGTAAAATGCAGTTCAATCCTCAATGCTACAAATGAATAAATGAACAAATTTATTTTCTTACATTCCTTGAGGTCTGAAGCCCAAGATGGGCCTACAGTCAGAGTGGCTGCATGAAGCTCTAGCATAGACTCTCTTCCGTGCCTTTCCAGCTTCAGGGGGCCACCACCATTCCTTGACTCACGCCCAGCAGCACTCCAACCACTGGGATTCTCAATCGTCTGCCTCCCTCTTCCCATTATAAGACCCCAGTAACTACACTGAGCCCCTTAGAACCCGGGCAGATCTTCCCATTTCAACATTACAAGTTTTGGGGGTTAGAACATGGACATCTCTCTCTGTGTGTATGTGTATGTGTGTGTGTGTGTGTGTGTGTGTGTGTGTGTGTGTGTGTGTTATTTTGCCTACCACACCTTTTCTTGTCTTCCTTGATATCTACTTGATATTTATTTGTTCCATGATCTTAGAGACAGAGGGCAGCTAAGGAAAGATTTCAAATGAACCATTTCGACAGGTGGAAGGAGCAGGTTTCCATGTTAGAAAGCTCACTCTGAGAACCCAATGGAGATGGGGACCCAACTTGGACGCCAACTAGAGCGCGGGAGAGAGGTCAAGAAGGTGACTTGTAGCACAGTCTGTGGAGGGAAGGAGGGGGAAGAGTTTGAGAGGTTAAAATGAGTGCATTGGAGCCATGCGTGGTGGCATACGCCTGTACTCCCAGTACTTGGGAGGCTGAGACAAGTAGATTACAGGTTTGAGGCCAGCCTTGGCAAGACCATGTTCCAAAACAAATATTAAAAAGTAGGGCTAGGGGTGTAGCTCAGAAGTAGAAAGCCCCTAGATTCAATCGTCAGTACCCCCCCCCCCAGGAAAAGAGAGTGCATTGATAGGACAGCTGAGAAGAAGAAGTCTGTGACTTGGAAAACTTGAGTGGAAAATGGGAAGGTAGAGAGGATGGGTAGCCCTAAGGACAACTGTGCTCCAGTTCTAAGAGCTGCGGATACAACACCGGCTAGAAAGTCTTCCCACTCAAGACCCATTGAAGAGGATAGAATAATAGTCGCAATTACTCATATGTAGTGACTTCATCTTACTCTAAGACTATTCCTCTCTATCTTTACACCAACCCTCTTTGATAGACATATTATCATTATCATCCCATTTTTCACTGAAGAAACAGAGGTAGAAAGATGTTATATGATTTACCCCAGGCTACACAATTTGCAAGGGGACAGAGGGCTTTGAAGTTAAGTAGCTTGGCTTCAAGGTCCATGTGAGGTTTCTTCTTGTTGTTTGTTTGTTTGCTTGAGTACTAGGGATTCTACCTTCGGGGGAGGGGGTAATCTGCCTTCAAGCTACACCCCTAGCCCTTTTCATTTTTAAAAATTTTGAAACAGGGTCTCCTAAGTTGCTGAGACTGGCCTCCAACCTGCGATCCTCCATCTCAGCCTCTCAAGTATTGGGATTACAGGCATGTGCCACCACGCCTGGTGCAAGGTTCATAGTTTTAATTCTTTATGCTCAACTGCCTCACTAAACTACCAATTATCATTTTATGGGATTTTTCCTAGGAGAGCTATCTCTACATTTCCAAAGTGGAAGCACGGGGATAGCAACTACTGCTATCAAGATAAACTGAATTTTTCGAAGTAAATTCCTGCAGACTCTTGACCAACAGAAGGGTGTGATCCATGATAAAATACATTTGTATGGAATACTAGACTGGGTCTAAGGGCAAAATTAGGGAAAGGTCTTATTTCCTTGCTCTCTAAGTATTTATATCCACACTGATAAAAATAAAGTATTGCAATCATAAAAAATAGATGATCAAAAACTAATGGTTGCCAGACCCTTTAGATAAAACTGAAGATTTTTTTTGGTACTGGGAATTGAATCCATGGAAGTTCTATTTCTTTCTCTCTTTTTTTTTTTTGCGGTACTGGGGATTGAACCTCTGAGGTACACCCCCAGCCCTGTTTTTGTTCTTTATTTTGAAACAGGTTCTCACTGAGTAGCTGAGGCTGGCAGCGAACCCGGATCCTTGGGTCTCAGCCTCCCAAGTACTGGGATTACAAGCATGTGCCACCACGCCCAGCTGGAAGTTCTATTTCTAAGCTATACCTCCAGCCCTATTTTATTTTTTATTTTGAAACAGGGACTTGCTAAGTTGCTGAAGGCCTCACTATGTTGCTGAGGCTGGTCTTGAACATGTGATCCTCATGTCTCAGCCTCCAAGTATTGGGATTACAGGCATGTGCCACCATGCCTGTCTAAAACTGAAGTCTTTTTCTAAAATGAAGTGAGAAAGAACAAGGCCTTGAGAAGGTCAAGATGATGAGGTGCAGGGGCCTTCTCTCCATTCATTGAATGACTCGATTCAATGAAAGAAATTTGAACCCCACTGTCTCTCACTCTGCTGTGTGTGTTTAAAGAATATTGGGTTCAACATACCAGACAAAACCTGCTTTATATGAAAATTCGAAATGACTCAGGAATCTTTTTTTTCTTTTTTCTTTTTTTGTGTGTGGTACTGGGTATTGAACTCAGGGGCATTCTACTTTTGAGCTACACCTCCAGCCCTATTTTATTTTTAATTTCAAACAGGGTCTCCCTAGGTTGCTGAAAGTCTTGCTAAATTGCTGAGGCTGTCCTCAAACCTGTGATCCTCCTGTCTCAGCCTCCCAAGTACTGGGATTATAGGCATGGGCCATTGGGCCTGGCTGTGCCTCAGGAATCTTAAAAGGATGTGTCCATTTGTTAAGGTGCTGGTATCTTGACATGGTGTTCTTCCTTATCTTTGCTAATGATTGTCGGTTGGGTGGAGCTGCCTGACATGTGTGAACATTTGAGTTATCACTCAATGTAGGTGGTCTTTTTAAAAAAATAGTCCTTGCCAAGAAGGATGTATATAAACTTCTTTGTTACATCCTATTTTTATCTTCATTAGCTGTTCTATAATCTTTATAGGAGCTTTAATGTGAAATCATAAAACATTTGCCTAGGGGCTCTAAAAGCAACCTGCAGTCATCATTAGGTAACAAGAGATATTACTGATTGGAATGTGGGTTTTGTGTATGTGTGTTTGCTGGTTCCTTTGTTCTTTTATAGCTAGATCTCCAGGAAGATATGAGAACTGGCCACTTAAGTTTGCTTTCAATTTATGTAACAGAAATATTTAGATTTAGATATAGCCAGGGCCCCATGATACATGCCCGGAATCACAGTACCTGGGAAAATAAGACAGGAGGATCACAGGTTTGAGGCCAGCCTCAGCAATTTAGTGAGACCATGTTTTCAAATAAAAAGTAAAAGCTGGACATAGTGGTGCACCCCTGTAATCCCAGTACTTGGGAGACTGAGACAGGAGGATTTCAGGTTCAAGGACAGCCTCAGCAACACAGCAAGATTTATCAACCTAGCAAGACCCTGTTTCAAACCAAAAAAAATAAAAAGAGCTAGAGGTGTAGCTTGGAGGTAGAACACCACACCCCCAGGTTCACTCCCCAGTTCCACAAAAAAAGAAATAAAAATAAAGATAAAAAGTAAGAATAACAAGTAAAATAGATCTGGAGGTATATATAGCTTAGAGGTAGAAAACCACTGGGTCCAATCCCCAGTACTAAACAAACAACAACAAACATTTAGATGTGTTTAACCTTTTCTACTTGACATATATTTAGCAAGAAAATTTTTGGTACCTAATATGTGTTGAGCACACATTTGATCCCATTAAATCTTGTAATTCTTGTTAGAAAAGACCCCTTTACAGTCAGTGGAAGGAGGAGAGTCTCAGAGAACAGCACAGCTACACTGGAACTCCTGGTTTCTGCTTCTTATCAGGAAAACTTGCTCCCATGCCTGACAGCTGTTCTGAGGCACAGGGGAATTATTCCATGATATTTATTTATAGCAGCAAACCAAGAGAGTTTTGAGGGCAATTATCTATATTATATCCAAAACAATATTACTATTTCTCAAGATAATCTGTAACCTGGGTACAGTGGCACATGCCTGTAATCCCCGTACTTGAGAGGCTGAAACAAGAGGATGGAAGATTCAAGGACAGCCTCAGCAACTTAATGAGACCCTCAGCAACTTTGGTGAGACCCTGTTTCAAAATAAAAAGGGAGGCTGGGGATATGACTTAAGAGTAGTGCTTGCCTAGCATGTGTGAGGCCCTGGGTTCAATCTCTAGCACTGCAAAAAATGAATTAATGAATGAATGAATAAATAAATAAATAAATAAATAGGGGTTGGGCACATGCTTGCAATCCCAGTGCTTTGGAAGCTGAGAAAGGAGAATGGCAGGTTTGCGACCAGTCTCAACAATTTAGCAAGTCCCTCAACAGGTTATAGTGAGACCCTATTTCAAAATTAAAAAATAAGCCGGGCGTGGTGGTACACACTTGTAATCCCAGTACTTGGGAGGCTGAGACAGGAGGATCCGGGTTCGCGGCCAGCCTCAGCTACTTAGTGAGGCCCTCCGCAACTTAGTGAGACCCTGTTTCAAAATAAAGAATAAAAAAATAGGGCTGGGGGTGTAGCCCCCTGGGGGTGTAGAGGGCCCCTGGGTTCAATCCCTGGGACCCTAAAAAAATAAAAATAAAATAAATAAAAAATAAAAAGGCCTGGGGGTATAGCTTGGAGGTAGAATGCCCTTGGAGTCAATCCAATAAATAAATTAATTAATTAATTAATCAAATGGACTGGGAGTGTTGCTTGAAGGTAGAATGCCCCCAAGTTCAATCCCCAGTACCAAAAAAAAAAAAATGAAGATAGTCTGCAGCTTGCTTTAATAATAGAGAACTCCAAAGTGCATTTGGTGAAATGATTACTCTGTAGAACTGTAATTTGCTTCAAAGTGAGAATTCCGACAACTCTGAGGTTTACCCGCAGCAGCTTCCTAACCAATTCCTGAGAGACTTCTAGTCCAGCTGACATGTGTTCAGGCTGAACACTGCCTAACTACATGTTAGCAAAACACTTGGTGTGAACCTTCCAAGTGTCCTAAGCCCATGCGGATTTCTCCCATAACTCATGACAGGAAAGGGACCAAGTTAGAATTATCATCCCAGAGTCTCTGACCCTGAGTTCCATGCTCAGAGCAGGCCACAATTAGTTTTAATACTAAATAATATGGAATTACTGACAGGTGCCTTCGAGTCTGAGGAAATCACTTTTGGAGTAGTGTTTTTGGTGATATATTGCCTATAGGATGGCATCAGCATGCAAATTTAATGGCAGTGCTTGAAACTGAGAACTAAGCACCATATCGACATGGAAAATTTGTCCAGATTTACTCATACACCATTAGGGAACCAAGCACAACCTACTATAGTTTTTGTGTATGTGTGTGGTACAGGGAATTGAACCCAGAGGCATTCTACCTCCGAGATACACCCCCAGACCAATTTTATTTCTTATTTGGAAATAGGGTCTCACTAGGTTGTTGAGAGCCTCACTAAATTGCTGAGACTGTCCTCGAACCTGCGATCCCCCGTCTCAACCTCCCAAGTACTGGGATTACAAGCATGTGCCGCCATGCCCGGCTTATAGCTTAGTTTTTTGTGTGTGGTATTGGAGATTGAAGTTGGGCGGGAGGTGGTACTACCACTGAGCTACGTCCCCAACCCCTTTTTGAATTTAATTTAGAGATAGGGTCTCGCTAAGCTGATATGGCTGGCCTTGAATTTGAGATCCTCCTGTCTGAGCCTCACAAGTTGTTGGGATTATAGGTGTGAGCCACTGTGCTCAGTAATGTCTTAGATTTTTAAAACTGATTTTAAAAGAAGCCAAAATCCAGATGAGTCTTAAATAAATACAGTCATCAATATGCCATGGGATCTACAAAGACAAATAGCACAGCCCTCAATTAAAAATCATTCGATTCAATGAATTTCCAATAAATATCCAAGAAAGTTTGGACATCATTACATCCCAGAAGTAGTGTACTGTTTCCCTTATGGTTCCATACTTTATTTTTTCCAATTCATATTAAGGTGATCAACAAATTTAATTTCAATATACATATTTAATTTCAAATACACAGAGGCTTCAAGTTACTATGAACACAAGCTTGCTCATTGAATTTTATTTTATAATAGTTATTCCTGCACCATAAAACAAAAAAAGCAAACATTCTAAAACTTTCTCTTTTTTATTTTTTTATTTTTTATTTTTATTTTTTTGTGGTACCGGGGATTGAACCCAGGGGCGTACCCCCGGCCCTATTTTTTATCCTTTATTTTGAAACCGGGTCTCGCGAAGTTGCGGAGGGCCTCACTACGTAGCTGAGGCTAGCCGCGAACCCGGATCCTCGGTCTCCGCCTTCCAATACTGGGATTACAAGTGTGCACCACCACGCCTGGCTCTCTTTTTTATTTTTGATCCTGGGAATTGAATTCAGGGGTGTTTGACCTCTGAGCTACACCCCCAGCACTGTTAATTTTTTATTTGGAGATAGGGTCTTGTTAAGTTGCTGAGGGTCAAGTTGTTCAGGCTGGACTCGAACTTCGGATCCTCCTGTCTCAGCCTCCCAAGCACAGGGATTACAGGCGTGCACCACCATGCCCGGCTATATTCTAAAACTTCTTAGAAGTAAAAGGAAGTCATCCATCTTTGTTAATTATGTGAACTTTCCCTTGATTGTAATGCACAGTACAGACCTAAGAAAGTGTGGGAAATTGGAACATAATTTCCCACGTAATCTGTCATTGGGAAATGACAGATAGGCTGAGACAGGACAATCACAGGTTCGAGGTCAGCCTTAGCAGCTTGTTTCAAAAATAAAAAGGACTGGGGGTGGAGCTCAGAGGTAGAATGTCCCTGGGTTCAATCTCTAGTACCAAAATAATAATGATAATAATAATAATAATAATAATAATAATATGGATAATAATAATATGGCAGGCAAATTCAGGCAGTTATTACAACTTTGTCTAAAACTCTTTTTCTAAATCTTCCTATGCTCCTTTTTGGAGAAGGTAGGCCACAGAATGATGTCATAAATGGTTGCAAAGGCGTTTCTGTCCCAAGATGCCCATTCAGTGAATTCTAGAGACCAAGCTGCTTTTCTCTCAAACCACATGCAATATGCACTCTGGCTTCGGAATTGGTCTAACCACTTTCCCATTTATAAACGTAATGATTTTTATATTATAGAATCATTTTGGTGCATAAAAATCATCTTAGGGGCTCCTTTCCTACAAATCCCATCAGCCTGTTGCTCTTCATTCCATTTGAATGCATGCAACGGAGGAGTTGAGTTAATCCATGGCATCTTGGTTATTCTTCGTGGATGAGTTCCAGTTCTTTTGGTGATAGAACTAAAAGCTCACAAGATGCTGTGTATCAGCAATGAAACAATTAGGCTTTGAGAAGCTTTGGGGGAAATTTCTCAAGCAGTTGAATTAATCATTGTGATTCTGGTTCCCCCCTTTGCAAATGCTGGTTCTCCTAAAAGGACTCCCTCCACCCACCCCTGTTCCCGGTGCTCTTATTAAAGGTGAAAAATTTCATAAACCTTTGGTAAAACATTATGAAATCTCTTTCTGTGCCATACAACTGGTATTTTTTCCAGACATGTATTTCCATAATTAAACATCCTAAAATACAAATCCCATTATTATTTGTTATGTCTAGTCAGTAATTAGACCTCAGCTGGTAGGGCAATTTCAGAACAGAGTTTACCAATTTACATACTAATCCAGCAGAGTCTGGTGGGACATGATTAGCATAGATTCAGTCAACATGTTAATTAGCCCTCATCCCAGAATGCCTGGCGTCTTACCCCACCCCCACCCCGTGGGCCTTGTTTAGCTGACTTTTATTTTTCTTCCACAAATTCTCACTCTTCAAACCACATTTTCCAGAGCTCTTTTTCAGAGATGACATGGTTCCATCCCAAAGTATTCTGCCAAGGAAGGCATTTTATGTAAAGTCCAGGAAATGGGAGAAATTTGGCCAAGCAAGTGATGCGAGACCAACGTACCAGAGCGTATTCTTCTAGAATGTTAGATCATACCCAATCCCACAGCCTACCCTCAACTCTAGGTGGAAAGATTTATAAGCCATCCCAGAAATGACAATCTCACATATTTTCTAAGACTACCAGAAAAGAATTTTATATATTCCTGTCCAGGATCAGGAGCTCATTGCACTATTTTTAAAAATATTTTATTTACTTTTGGAACTGGGGATTGAACCCAGGAGCATTCTAAGTCTGAGCTACAGTTACACCCACAGCCATTTTTTATTTTTATTTTGAAACAGGGTCTTGCTAAGTTCCTGAGAGTCTTGCTAAGTTGCTGAGGCTGACCTCAAACCTGTCATCCTCCTGTCTCAGCCTCCCAAGTCCTGGGATTACAGATGTGCACCACCATGCCCGGCTCATTGCATTATTGACCAACTGTCCCGACAGAAAATTCCCCATGCCTACCTTAAATTTTGCACATTGCATGTGTAAGATTCTTGCCTTTCTGTCGCCCCATAGGAGAACAGGTAGCCACCTGTGGAAAGCTCTTCATTTAGCTGAGGACCATAATCAAATTATCTCCTTAAATTTGTCTTCTTCAGTTTGAATGTTTTTCCATTCCCTGACTCTTTCCTCTTAGTCCCTTTTCTCCCCTTTTTCCCCCAACTCTTTGATCCTCTTTGTATCTTTCCTCTGAACGCTTTCCAAGTTCCGCACACCCCTCTTTAATTGTGGTGCTCAGAGCTAGGCAGAACACTCTTGAAATACTTTGAATGGCAAGATTTCCTGAGGATAAATACCAATACTTTAGGGTACATCCATATCCATATCCACATATTTGTAGAATCAGTGTGTCTTATTAGTTGGCTTTGCTTCGGCTATTTAAAAAATAATTTGTTTTTTCTATTTGTGAAATATCCTAACCCAGAGGGGATTTTTTCTATTTGCTCTGTAATTTTTTTTTGCAGCTTATCAATGGGATTTTGAGTTTCAATTTCACTCTGCAAAGCTATAAACTACTGGTATCTTTTGCTAAGGTATGGAGTCCTGCAAACTCAATTTGAGCATTTCCAATGAACTATTTATTGCACAATCCAAGGATCAAAGACTTCAGTGGCACCTGGGAAGGTCCCAGGAGAATGACACCTTCCCTACCTTTTTTTTTTACAATACCAGGGCTTGAACCCAAGGGTGTTCTACCTTTGGGCTACACCTCCAGCCCTATTTTATTTTTTTATTTTGAAACAGGCTCTCACTAAATTTCTGAGGGTCTCACTAAGTTGCTGAGGCTGGCCTTGAACCCGGGATCCTCCTGTCTCAGCCTCCCAAGTACTGGGATTACAAGCACCACCACGCCCAGCTTACCTTCCCCACTTTTGACCTTTGTCTTGTGGTGACATACTCTTTCCTATTTCACTTTTTCCTTCTCTCTTTCCTTTTCCCTCTTACTTCCTTCCCCCTCTTCCTCTCTTCCATTTTTTTCAAGACCTTCCACTATCTTTGCTTCAGATTTTGTTCACCAGCCAGAAAACTTGCCTGGTTATAGGATTTAGGCACAGGGAGAGGCAATGGAACAAGAGAAACATTTGAAACCATTTTTCTTTCTGGCTTTGTGCTAGCTTATCTGCAATCAGGCCACACAAATCACAGATAACAGCAAGTCAAAAGTGATGTGCCGGGTGTGGTGGCCCATGCCTGTCATCCCAGTACTCAGGAACCTGAGACAGGAGGATCATGGGTACAATGCCAGCCTCAGCAACTTAGTGAGACCCTGTTTCAAAATAAAAATAAAAGGGTCTGGGGGTGTAGCTCAGAGATAAAATGTCCCTGGGTTCCACCCCAGTACCATAAAGAAAAAGCGCTGCCTGGTGGATAGTATAAAAATCAGGGTAAAGAGGTAAGAATGGCCACCACAGCGCCCACTAGCCAGCAGCGCCAGGCAAGGAAATGTTTCTATCCCTCTTCTGGTGCCTACCTTCCTGACTGTGCAAAAAGAGCCAGTTAGACTGTTGCTAGGTTTGTGTATCAAGCAAGCAATCTAATTCAAGTGCAGACTCATCCTTAACGTGTCAGGTGCCAAGCATGTGTTTGAAATTCCAGAGCGTGGCCAGTCTTGCTTTAAAACCCAGGTCTGCAGGGTGTGGCGGCGCACACTTGTAATCCCAGTACATGGGAGGCTGAGACCAGAGGATCCGGGTTCGCGGCCGGCCTCAGCTACTTAGTGAGGCCCTCTGCAACTTAGTGAGTCCCTGTTTCAAAAATAAAGAATAAAAAATAGGACTGGGGGTGTAGCTGGGAGGTAGAGTGCCC
>PVJS01035386.1:0-21046 GCA_004027185.1 Glis glis | reverse complement strand
CCTCTGTGATGGTCAGGGTTTACAGGTTGGCAACATTACTTTTCTGGTTCTCCAGGAAAGAAAGATGGGGCCCTTGTGTGTCGTCTTGCAGCTCCTCATGCCCTGCCAGCTATCCCGAGGCTCCAACTAAACACCGAGGAGACAGGAATACATGAGTAGAGCTCTTCATCTCCCCATTTCCAAGCGTGCATTTCTCACCCACGTCTCTGAGGTGGCTTCTAATCACACCCAGGTATCTTTAGATGTCACCTAAAACTATGTCCAGGTGCTTTGGAAGCAAGGAGCCATTCAGAAGAGCTCGAAAGCCTCATATGCGGAAATATGATTGTAGATGTTTTTGTAGATATGATTGTAGAAATATGATTGTAGATATATGACTGTAACTGGCTTCTAATTTAGTTCCACTGTAACCAAAGAAGAGCCTCTATATGAATTCAACCTCTAAATATAAATATTTAAATATACAGAGGTTTGTTTTAGCATGCTAAAATATATGCTAAAATATATATTCATATAGAGCCTTTATATGAATTCAACTTCTAAATATAAATATTTAAATATACAGAGGTTTGTTTTAGCATGCTAAAACATGGTGCATATGAAAGGTGTGTGTATTCATAAGTTGTTGAGTAGTGTGTTATAAATATCAAACAGGTGGAGGTGGTTGAAAATATTGCTAGGATTATTGTTTACTTACTTTTTATCATTTTTCCATTGCCTTCAGCTTGTACTTATGAATTTTACCCACAGTTTATAGTTGTTTTTTGGTAAGTGGGCTACTTTGCTAAGAGTTTTCTGAGTCATATGAAAGTGGATCTGCCTTCATATATTTAAATTTTTCTTTATAATATATTTATACTTCATAAATATCCACTTTTAATCTAGTCAAAGATTTCTTTCTCAGTACCTTCTGAAGTTTTCCAAGCTATGCCCCATGAACAAATATTCCTAAGGATGTTAACAGCAGTTTTGCTAGTGGATCAGAGGTAGAGTATGTTTTGGGAACATGAGTTTTAGCAAACACTCTACTCCATAGTCCTTAGAAATTTACAAGGTTCATTAGCAAGTGTATCTGAAAAATCTTGCAGCAAAGAAATCCATTAAATTTTGTTCAAATCACCAATCTCTAACTCACTTGAATATCAGAACTTTTTCACACACAGTACTGAGCATCATAGGTAATAGAAGGTAAAACACTCTCTTTCTTCCATCCCACTAGGTTTCAGGTGCCACACTTCTCATTGCAATACATTTTCCATGTCATTTCTGTGCATTCCTGCCCACGTTTCTTTCTCAATTTAATGGAAGACATGTTCAATCTATGTGAAACATGGTTAGACATATGCCTTAGCCAGAAAGCTGAAGTATAATACGGCTTTACGTTTCAAAGGTGCATTTCACAATAGCATTGCTTACTCTTTGGGGTTTATGAGCACTTCATCCCTCCAGCATCATAAGGCCCAAAGTTCTAGCAAGTGTCTCTTCCTTTCTCATTTCTCTCGCATACGGACCAGTTCTTTCTAGGGCTCATCTTCTTGCGATACCTTGCCAAAGACAGCTACTAACAACCCTAACCCACCATTAGCATTCTATTTTCTAGTCTTTTCCTCTCGAGCACAACAGATTTCTTAGGCAATCTAAAGATCTGCCTTCCAAATACGTTGAATGATTCACTGTCTCTCTAGTATGCAATATCATTTTCTTCACCACCCATAACGTAGGAGTAAGTCAATGCCAACTATTTTACTTCTGTAGAATCCCTTATTTAGTATCAATGCAAAGGTTATTCTGTGGCTATTTTTTATATTTTTAAAACCACACCCATCTGGTAAGTTTGTATAGGATTTTCTCATACATACTTAGCATTATGATCAATTTTGTTCCATAGGATTTTTTTTGTTTTTGCGGAACTGGGGAATGAACCCAGGGGCATTCTATCTCTGAGCTACACCCCCAGCCCTATTTTTTTATTCTTTATTTTGAATTTTTTAATTTTAACATCTGGAAAAGTATTTGATATCCAAACTGCAGATTATTAAACCAGATTATTACAACTCCGATTAGTTTTGAAAGGCTTTTATTTTACTTTTAAATTCTCAAGTCAATAATTTGATCTGCAAAAATCTTATTTGTATTTTCACTCTCCTTTTAAGGCTAGTATATGTAAGCCAATGCTGAAAAATATTGGTGAAGGAAACATATTTACTTATTTATTTTTTTTTTTTATTATTTATTTATTTTGGCACTGGGGATGGAACCCAGAATACTCTACTACTAAGCTACACCCCCCCTGCCCTTTTTATTTTTTATTTTGAAATAGGGTCTCACTAAGTTGCGGAGGCTAACCTCGAACCTGAGATCTTCCTGTCTCAGCCTCCCAAGTACTGGAATTACAAGTGTATGCCATTGTGCCCAGATCATATTTATTCTTAAGTACGGTGCTTCTAGGGTTCATCTTTATATATGGTGCTCGGTGTTGGTTTTATATAAGTAGTATTTTTAATAGAAGGATATATTGTTTTAAACATATTGAGAATGAGTCTTGAATATTTTCCAAAGCCCATTTGTTTCTATGGAGATTAACTATCTAATTAATTAAATCATGAAGTGCCTATTGCCACTTGCTATATTACTGCACTGGTGAGACACTCATACCATATGAGACCCTGCCTCTGCCTCTGCCTCTATCACTCTTCCAGTCCAGAGAGGAAAATCATATTTACCACTTTCATTTATGTTATATTCTACTATTATACCACTCATATTATTGGCAAAAACAGCATTTCATCCCTTCCCTCTCCAATGCTCACTCTGTGCTCCTATCATAGAAACTCAAGAGTTTGATAAAACCTGGGCGTGGTGGTGCACGCTTGTAATCCCAGTACTTGGGAGGCTGAGACAGGAGGATCCGGGTTCGTGGCCAGCCTCAGCTACTTAGTGAGGCCCTCCGCAACTTAGTGAGACCCTGTTTCAAACTAAAGAACAAAAAATAGGGCTGGGGGTGGAGCTTGGAGGTTCTATCCCCAGTACTAAAAAAAAAAAAAGTTTGATAAACCAGAAAACTTGGCAGTGAAGTTTCTAATTGGCGCTATTCAAGATTCAAAAGCTATGGCCCAAGCTTGTCCCAGACTCTTCATTGATCTCCCCACTGGGACAAGAAAGTGCTCCCCACTGATACAAGAAGTGCGTTCACCCAATAATAATATGGTCTGTTCTTTTCATCAGATACAGCGCCCAGTCTAAGGCAGGGCACCACGTTTATCTCCATGTTTTTATTTTGCTTCCTTGAACTAGAAACATTGCCCCTTTTATGATATTGACATGCATTGAACACAATTTCTCTCTCCCCCTTTTCTCTTAAGGAACATTCTTCACTATGGGTGTTTTGAGGTTTTCCCCACAGTTAGTTTTCAATTATGCATTTCCAGTCAGAATATTACCCAGGGGAAGCTCAGTCCTCCCTAGAGCACTACATCTGGAGAGACAGGAAGTCGTTGTACTAAAGTTGGCCGCTGGGTACAATGGTGACAACATTTCTTCATTACTCTACTAACATCATGACATGTGTTTTAGGACTTTGTTATTGCTATGACCATTATGGTAACACCCCCACCTCTAGGTACCAATTTCTTTTTCTGTCAGTTTATTTTAGATTACCCTGTGAGAATAACCAACCTCTAAGTCTCCACAGCCTAAAACAACATGGGTTTATTTCTCCTCCGTGATGAATTTCAACTGTGGGAAAGCTCCAACTTAGTTTGCCTGCACCTTCAGGCAAGATTGAAGATGAAGGAGCAGCTCCTGTGTGGGACAAACTGCTCCTGGAACAGCAGGAGAGGGGCAATGGTGGGGCCAGCTGGCTCTTAATACTTTCCCTTGGAAGGAACATCTGCTGCTTTCCCAGATCATTTTATGAGATGAAGCAAGTCATATGACCAATGATGTCATCCAAGGGGGTGGGAAAGTGTTATAGTTTCAATCTGGGATATCCCGCAAAGACCCGTGTGCTGAAGGTTTGGTCCCCAATGGTCCCCAAGGCAGCCATGTTCAGAGGCAGGCTCTTGGGAAGTGATTGGATCATGAAAGTTCCAAACCCATCAGTGCCTTCATCCATTGTTAGCTTTCTCGCTGGTGGCACTATTGGGAGAGAGTGGAATGGTTAAGAGGTAGAGCCTAGTTGGAGGAAGTAGGTATCTGGGGGAGGGCCCTGCAAGGGTATATGTCATCCCTGTCCTCTGCATCTCTTTCTCTCTCCTTCTTGGTCACTATGAGGTGAGCAGCTTTGCCCCACCACACCCTCCCCACCATGATTTTCTACCTTACCACAAATTCATAGCTATAGGGCCACACAACTATAGACTAAAACCCCTGAAACTGAGTCAAAATAAATATTTCCTACTTTAAGTTGTTTTTCTTCAGGTATTTTATCATAGTGAAGGAAAGCTGACTGACATAGCAGTCATCATTTCCTCTCAAGAAGGGCCATAAAACATATACAATAACACAATCTACCACAGCAGTCATCTTAACTAGGGCATAAAGTGAAAAATAAAAACGCAGCACGCGGAAGTGGGGGCCCGATAATAGATATCGAGCATCCCTAATCTACAAATCTGACCTCCAAATTCCAGAACTTTTTCTGGGCAGACAGTATGACACAAGTGGAAAATTCCACACCAGTAAACTGTGTTTCGTGCACATAATTATTAAAAATATTGTATAAAATTACATTTCGCTATGAGTAGGAAGTGTATGTGAAACACAAATGAATTTCCTATTTACACTTGAGTCCCACTCCAAAATATCTCATTATGTATATGCAAATATTCCCAAATCTGAAAAAAAATCCAAGACCCTAAAAATGTCTGCTTCAAGCTTTTTTTATTTTTGGAACTGGGGATTGAACGCAGGGGCTTTCTACCTCTGAGCTACACCCCCAGATCTATTTTATTTATTTATTTATTTATTTATTTATTTATTTATTTTTGCAGTACTGGGATTGAACCCAAGGGCATTCTACCTCTGAGCTACACCCCCAGATCTATTTTTTATCCTTTATTTTGAAACAGGGTCTCACTAAGTTGCAGAGGGCCTCACTAAGTAGCTGAGGCTGGCCGCGAACCTGGATCCTTCAATCTCAGCCTCGGAAGTACTGGGATGACAAGGATGCACCACCACGCGCAGCCTGGTTCAAGCATTTTTGATAAGGGATAATCAACCTCTGTATGTATTTGGTTTCAGGCACAGAGAATCTACAGTGATGTTTTTTGTGGGCTTCATGCTCCAGGAAAGGTTTTAAAAATTCTAACGTTGGGGGTGTCTGATTCACCTGAAATAGAAATCCACTCAAACAGGTAGAAAATAAAAATCAAACTCCTTGCACTAGACCATATTATGTCGCCGCCCCTGTCTTCTGTCTCGTGATTCTTGTTCTGGTCTCTATGGTACATAAAGTTCTCCGTTGACACATCATTCCTCTAAGAGATCTACAAACACATTGTCCCCGTCTTCACTCTCTCCCGCCTCCCTCACTCTCTTCCTGGAACTATCACACCTTCTATTTTCAAAGCTCCCAACATCCAAACCTCAGTCTCGGTATAAACCTTCCCTTACTATTCTTTCTAGAAGAGTCTATCCTACAGAGCTCAGATTTTTTTTTCCATCACAGCACTCTGTATATTCACCTTGGTCTTTCCCATAATCACTAATTATTCTAATTATTTATTACTGTATTTTTATTTTGCTCACTTCCTACACAAAAATGCAGCCTTTTAAAGAAAGGGACCCTCTCTCTTGGAGTCACCATTTATTTCCTGTATCTTTGGCACAATGCCCAGAAAATGGTAATTAATGTTTTTCTATTCATATTTTCTAAGTGGGGTCACCATAAAGATAATATGGTAAATTTGTTAAATCATTTTTTAAGATTCTCTGAAGTACTTTATACAGCTCTATTTCATAGACATTATTTATGGCATCTCTTGGCTTAATAAATATGAAACAAGTGAGCAATTTGACTCTGAGTTTATTATCATGGGAATATATAGATTAAGTTTGTCTCTCTTTAGGTTTTATTTTTAGATAAGGAAGAATTGGGCCAATATTCTCACAGGCAAAGGAGAACTCTGGGGATAAAGAGATGGAGAAAACTATTCCTTCCGTTTTGAGATCCAAAGAGTATAAGCGCGGGCGTGGTGGCGCACACCTGTAATCCCAGTACTTGGGAGGCTGAGGCAGGAGGATCGCAGGTTAGAGGACAGCCTCAGCAAGTAGTGAGATTTTTTCATCAACCTATTGAGACCCTCGAAAGTAGAATGCCTCTGGGTTTAATCCCCAGTACTGTGCGCGCACGCGCACACACACACACACACACACACACACAAAGAGTATAAGCTCCTCTCTTTTGAACTAAGATGATTGCAACCAAGGTTTCTGAAGAAGAAGAAAAAGGCCAGGACCAGTTTCCAGGGATCAACCCCCAGCACTCAATATTAACTTCTAGATGTACCTACAAAAGAGAGGGTGCGTGCAGCCATTGGATCTTCTCATGCAACTGGTCCGCTGGGGTTTTAGGAGTATAAACTGGTGAGTTTTATTTCATTTGCTCCCTTGCAAGCCTTTCTTTTTGTCTGTGCGGGAATCTAGACCTAGATATGTTAGGGTGTCACTGCAGCTTCCACCAAAACGTTATCTATCAGCCTGGGCTCCCCCTTCAACACTAACTCTGGCAGCGCAGTAGACTCAAGGTCGCCCTGTGAGTGGAGTTTTCTGAAACCCCCAGCTAGTTCTGGCCCATCTGTCTTTCCCATCTTCTATCACTTCTTTTCCCTACTAGCTCCTATCTCCCTCCTTCTTGTGTTATTCAAGCCTGAACGATCTAAGACAACTATTGTCCTTGCCAGAGTGGTTGTTACGAGGTGGGCAGGGGACCCAAACTGACAATAAGGGACCTCCCGGGGACATTGCTAACACAAGACTCAGAGAAGGTAACTGTTACTCTCTAAGGTTGTAAGTTGCAGGGAAAGTGCAGGGTGGAGCTGATTTTGCTGATCATCAGCAAAAGAAAATAAGAGCAATAGCCGGGCGTGGTGGCGCATGCTTGTAATCCCAGTACTTGGGAGGCTGAGACAGGAGGATTGCAGGTTGGCGGCCAGCCTCAGCTACTTAGTGAAGTGTTCTGCAACTTAGTGAGACCCTGTTTCAAAATAAAGAACAAAAAATAGGGTTGGGGGTGTAGCTCAGAGGTAGAATGCCCCTGGGTTCAATCCCCAGTTCCGCAAAGAAAAAAAAAAAAGAAAAGAAAAGAAAATGAGAACAATGTACCAAAATTCAAACAGGAAAAAAAAATAGAGACAATAATGACGATGACATTACCAGAGCCTCAGATTTGCGGATGTCTGCTCTGCCTGAGGCCAAAGCTCACCCTAGAATTTTCTATTTATAGGAGCCAATAATCATCTAGTTTGCTTAAGTTAGTATGCATTTGGTTTCATAGCTTTCAGTTTACAAAGTCCTGGACAATATAGATTTATGGATGTGTGTGGGGATGTAAATATATGTATATGAAAATATTTTCCCAATTATACAGAATAATTATGAAAGTATATGTTAGCATTTGGAGGAGACTATTTTTTTCTTTCAGTCCATCCAGCAAGGAAAACAAACCAAAGAAATCCCAGACACAACACAAAAATAAAACAAATTGAGAGAGGGGAAAAAATAAGAGAGAGAGAGATAGAGATAGAGATAGAGAGAAAGAGAGACTAACTCTCTCTAATCCTAAATAGATACCAGGCTTTCAATAAGACACTAAGACAATACATGCAAATATCATGAGAATACTTCTCTCTGATGGGCATTTAGTCCCACTACTTATGAAGTCAGATATTATCTTTTACACTACCATGAATGAAAATGAATCATTAAGAGTTTATACTTGTCCTGGTTTTATAATAATAAAAAGACTGTATTATATATGTAAGTTTCTCACATCTTTCCATTAAGAGTCTTGCATGAAACATAACCTGTGTTCCCACTTGTCTTGGTCAACATTATCATATCTTTATTCCAAAATTACCTCACAACACAGCTTAGAGGAAGGAAGACTTATTGACTCACAGTTTTTTGGAGATTTTGAGTTTAGTCCACATGAGGCCAGGGTCTGAGGATCTCAGGGTATGGTGGTGGGAAGCAGAGAGAGGGAATGAGGAAGGGCCTGCTCTCGCATCATGGAGGCTAGAAGCAGAGATCAAGCAAGGGAATTCAAGGACAAAAGCACAGTCCCTAAGGCCACATCCCAGGGACACACCTTCTCCAGCCACACCTCACCTGCCTAAGTTACTGCCCAGTAAACCCATTACAGTGGATTTACACACTGATGTGATTACAACCCTCATGACTTAATTATATCAACTCTGAACATTAATACATAAGCTCTTCAGGAGACTTTCTATATCTATTCATAATACCACTGCTGAGCTAATAAGGTCTTGGTCCACACTGAGGCAGCTCCCAGAATTAGCACTAAAGGTTTAAGCGGAAAGAACCTGCTGTTCAGCACCTGCAGGTCCAGCCCGTCATTTGGGGAGCAAGCATCATACTCTTACAAAACTGTAAACCCTTGGTGTACCAGGCCTTTATATGACCAGGATATATGTATATAGATAGATGAATTTTTTGGTGTGTAACTTCCAACATTTCCAGGTATGCTCACCAAGTAACAGTTGACTTACTTAAGAAACATCATTGGCTATCTAGTTTGAACCATTTAGGAGCCAATTCCAAAGGGGCGTGAGGCTGGGCATGGTGGCACATCCCAGTAACCCCAGTACTTGAGAGGATCACAGGTTCATGGCCAGCCTCAGCTACTTAGCAAGACCCTGTTTCAAAATAAAAAAAAAAATATAATGGGGTTACTAATAACAGGAAGTTCTCCCAGTCATTTCTGAGACAATGTACAACTAATATGCAAGAGTGAGGGGATTGAAGGTTGAGATCCTTTGAAGGAAATAAGACATCTTGGGGGGTAATATTTTGAGGAACTATTTCCCTGCAAGCAGCCGGTTAGCCTGTTGAGCAGCTGGGCTAACACTGGAAATGATTCTCATTGTCTATCTCTTTGGTAACCATCTAAGGAATATGACAGAGATTTGTGTTCAGCTGCACAGAATTCAGTATTCACACCCCTCTTCAACTCGACGCTTCTCAGCTCCTCCAACTATTATCTCACACACGTGGCTCTGTGGACCATGGAGACTCAACCCATCAGTGGAACAATGACGCATCTGAGAGCCACTCTGGACTCGGATAGTCATGATACACCTGTTCCAGGAACAAGGTAGCACTTCATCTTCACAGGAGTGATGGCATATTGCAACTTTCACTGTGCTAATCAAAAAAAGTAGTTAGGCTCACATTCGTCTGCATCTATATTTAAACATCATCGATGCGAAATCTTCGAAAGGACAAGGTAGATCGAACTGCAAAGATGATGAAAGTAGAGATGATACAGGTCTGAAATATTTATCCCCACTACCTCCCCAGCTACCCATTACTATCCTACCAGACCCAACAATGACAACAACAACAACAAAAAAAAAAAAAAACGAACTTTAAGAAAGGAAAAGAGAAAAGCAGGATAAGAAAGGGCAGGAAGAAGCTGGGCGTGGTGGCACATGCTTGTAATCCCAGTACTTGGGAGGCTGAGACAGGAGGATCCGGGTTCGTGGCCAGCCTCAGCTACTTAGTGAGGCCCTCTGCAACTTAGTGGAACCCTGTTTCAAAATAAAGAATAAAAAATAGGGCTGGGGGTGTAGCTCGGAGGTAGAATCCCCTGGATTTAATCTCCAGTACTTCAAAAAAAAAAAAAAAGAAAAAGAAAGGTCAGGAAGAAGAAGAAACAACAAGGTCATTCTAAGGTAAAAGGAACTATCAGAGTGCTATATTTCACAACCTGGCTGTGCAGAAGAATTACCTAGGAGCTTAAAAACCCTGATGCCAGAGCTCCACCACACCAGCGATCAGAATCTTTGGAAGGTGTATTGGTCAGGGTTCACTAGAGTAGCAGAACTCACTGAACACATATATGGTAATAGGGGATTTATCAGATCAGCTTACAGTCCAAAGCAATGTAGTCCCAGGTTTCCAACTGCACAAGGAGAGCCAGAGGAACCAGTAGCTGATCCAGCAGTTCAAGAGCTGGAGTCTCAGAATCAGAGCGACCACTAATTCAGTCCCAGTCCAAGATGGAAAGGCCAGGAAAGTCTCCGGAGAAACGTTGGTGAAGGTCCAGTTCAAAGAGCTGAAGGCTGATATCTCAGATAAGAGCAGGCGCGCTTTCTTCAGGAAGAACCACACATGGCTTCATGTGGCTTTCTCCTTCTTTTTATCCAGATCCTGCGCCTGTCAGAACCGTGCTGCCTACATTCAGGGCAGGACTTCCCTTCACTCTGCCATCAATAAACCAATCATCACATCGCCACACCCGAAGTCACAGTGATCCAGTCAAATTGACATCCAGACTAACCATCACAGAAGGGGACATTGGTGTGGGTGTTGCGGTTTAAGCTTCCTTTAGCTGATTCTGAATCATAGCAGTTTTGAGTATCACTAATGAGATAGTCACATGTGCCTTAATCCTTTTAATGCATGCATGTATTTATGTACATATGTGTGCGTGTACATATACATATGTGTGAAACACTTTAATATCACATTCTCCTCTAAATGACAAATTATTGAAAAGCATTACTCTCTCATGATTTCTTAAATGTTTTGTTTCTAATTTTACCATGTTAATAATATTATAATTATATATTCTATATTTTCAAGGATTCCATTTTTAAGAAATCATAAATTCCTTATTAATAAAACAAGAGAGCAAAAATGACTTTTAAGATGTTGTTCAACAAAGATAGTATTTTACTATAACTTTGTGCCATCTCCTCAGAGGAAAAAAGTCCAGAATACCTTCAAATAAGCAAAAATTTGTAGATAGGTAGATAGATAGATAGGTAGATAGATAGATAGATAGATAAGATACATAGAACAAAACAAAGAATCTATGCATGTGTTACCTTTCTTTTACCTAAAAATTCTTCTGAATTATTTTCTCTGATGTTTACAAACACTTATCACTGAAGTTTTGATGGCTTAAAAGTTATTAAAGTCATAGTATTTACACTGAGTTATCTAATAATAGTAAGGCTGATAGGCACTAAAGAATTCAAGAAAATCCAAACAAGAAAAAAAATGCTATTTCCAGAATTCTGTTCCAATTAGTAACTTATGAGGGGCACTTGCTTGTAAATTTCCATGTATCTTGCCTCTGGGGAATTTCCCTGTTGAATACCAGGACTGCAATACAAAATGTGGGCTTCTATGAAACGCTGCTGCAAGGTGTGCTGTAGGAGGGACCCCACTTCCTTCCCTAACAACCAATTTTCTCCTCTAACAAGAAAGGAACGGGCTTTAATGCAAAGCCCTGTGGAGTTACGATGCTCCATGACTCTCCTGTTGTCTGCAGCTCACTACAGAACGCTGTCAGACTGTATCATACACTCGAATTGCAGGTAGCATCACGAGTGCAAGTTTCAATATCACACATACCAAGGGTTTGATAGCATGTGATGGTGTAAAATTTAACAATGCATTTTTTTTTCTGCCTGGTGAACATTAACTCCTAGGGAGCCCAGGGCTAACCTAAATAGCTTGGCTAAGTGTTTAATCACCCAAGTTCAGGGCTGCCCCAGGTATCAACTTTATTTATTTATTTATTTGGGTAAATCTGTGAATATTTTTGTCCCTTGGGAGGTGATATCTAAAAAAAGGAAAAGGAGCCCAGTGCATGGAGGTCTCTTAGAGTCTGCCCACCTGTGGAAAGCAATTCGGCCCCCACTTCATCTAGTCTAACTCCAAGGGGCAAAGGTCAACCCTTAACCTACTACTGTAAAAAGGAGTTGTAAAAACCTAAACTGTAAAAAGGAGTTGCCAAAGGACTTTGACACCGCTCTCCTCCATCTCTACCTGAAAACTCTGCATTGATCATTATTTATTTAATGATTAGAGGAAAGACATTGTTTTCATTCTTACCTAGGTTGCTTGCTGATGATGGCGCACCTTATTTTAAATTCCACATCCAACGTCTACACAGAATCCCTTATATTTTATAGGGTATTTTGGAAGAATAAATGAAGACTTATTTGAAAACGGCCTATGAAGCCTGCCAGGCTAAACATTGCAGTCATTAATTGTAGTCCAGCATGCTTTCAAATTCAAGGAAGGCATTTTCTTTTTGTACTGAACAAATTTGACTTTGGGTATGTACATTTGAAGAATTTCAAATTAAATCAATACCTTTCCATGATTCCAAGGTCATCGAAATTCATCAAGTCACATGTATATTCTGCTATTTTTAAATAAATAAAAAAAGAGAGAGATTTAATTGGGTTGACGATATTCTATTTCTTAAGATGGATTTATGCTATTGTATAGTTCCATGAACTCCTTTTTAAAATCTTAGGACCAAATGTATTTTAGATTTCGTATTTTGGAGATTTTACAAAGACAATAAGGTACATATTGTATATTGCATAACATCCCCCACTGGGGACTAGCACAGCACTCCACCATCAAACATTTATATTTCTATAGCAAAGCACATTCACATTAAATAAAGTGAATTTAGAAATGTGATAGTTTCATGTCCACTTAGTTCATGTTTTGCAGTAAAATGAGTCTTTAAACTATAGTAGTTTTAGAATATAATTTACATCCGATTGCCTATTTTGCGCCTCAGTAAAGTTGTTTCTTTGCTTTTCTTAAAAAAAAGAAAATCATTAAATTTCATTGGCATTTTGAGGATTTATATTTTCACTCAATTGCCAGAAATTGAAATGGGAATCTTTTGTAAAATCATACTCCACATTTTTATACTTGTTAGAGAATGATGTCATTAAATTATTCATAGATCTAAGTTAAAATTCTTATAAGTATAAAATAAATAATAAAAATAGTTTATATCATAATCCAAATTCTCTGAGTTATGAAAAGTGGGTCAAAAGGCATTTGCAGTTAATTAACATATCTTTACCTATGCTTATAAAATGAGAAAGGTAGGAATATTGAATAATAATAATAAATATTTTGTTTAACTCTTGAAAGCTGTAATATGCTCTTATATACATGAAAATTTATCAGGCAGTCCTTAGATGTAGAAAAAGTACCTCATTATACACATAAGAAAACTGATTTTCTTTTTTAATGGTACTGGGGATTGAACCCAGGAGTGTTCTAGTACTGAACTACACCCCAACCCTATTTTACTTTTTATTTTGAAAAAGGGTCTCCCTAAGTTGCTGAGAGGTTCAAAATTGCTGAGAGTGACCTCAAACCCATGATCCTTCTGTTTCAGCCTCCCAAGTCCTGGGATTACAGGTGTTTGCCACCATGCTATCTTAGATTAGTGAACTTGTACATTCACCAAGTTGCCTCTCCTATTGTTCCTCAACATGGTAATTATTAATATGGATTAAAGTTAATTTTTGCCAGCATAATCTGATAAAATTTTTCAAATCTACAAAAATGTGGAAAGAACTCTACAGTAACACCTATATACCCACCACCTGATATCTGTTATTAACTTTTAACTATATCTCATAATACCCTTTGTCTAGAAGCCTAGTTTATCTGATGTAATGTAGGTACATCAGACTTATTTTGGTTATTATTTAAATGGTATAATGTTTTTATGCAGTTAATTTTAGCCTATTTGTGTTTTTATACTTATAGTACTTCTTTTTAAATGGCATATAGTTGGGTCTTGCTTTTCTTACATATACTGACATTTTTACCTTTTATTTGAAAAAGTTAGACCATTTACATTTAATATAACTATATAAGTGGCTGGCCATGTGTCTGCCATTTTGCTTTTTTGTGTGTCACATTTGTTTTTGTCCCTCTTTTTTTCCTTTCCTGCCTATTTTAGTTAACTAAGCTTTGTTTCTTTTGTAATATTATCTTTTAATTTATTTATTGGCTTTTCATATATATTACTTTGCCTCATTTTTTGGAACTTATTCCAGGGAATACTGTTATAGAGCCTTAAATGATTACAGTCTGCTAAAGTTAGTAGGACATCATTTCACATAAAATGGAGAAAACCTGTAACTACATAGGATTTTATTTTTACTATTTCATCTTTTAGCCTATTTTTGTCATATGTATTGTCACAGCTCATACATATGTTATAATCTCCATATGAATGTTGATTTTTTCTTCTAATAGTCATATATAATCTAAAGAAATTTAGAGGAAACAAAAAGTTTATATATGTCCAGATATTTATACTGCCTCTCTTTATATATCAAATTCTATCTATTATACCATTCAGCCTGGACAACTTTCTTTAGAATTCCTTTTAGAGTATGTCTATGGACAAAAAGTTATTTAGTTTTAATTTATGTGTCTTTTATTTTAAATTTATTCTTTTTATTTCTGTACTGGGGATTGAACCCAGGGTCATACTATCTCTGAGTTACACTCCCAGCCCTTTTAATTTTATGTTCTGAAGCAGAGTATCCCTAAGTTGCTGAGCCTGGCCTAGAACCTGTGATCCTCTTGTCTCAGCCTCCCAAATTCTGGGATTACAGGCGTCCACCACCATGCTTAGCTTATTTTGCATTTATTCTTGAAGGATATTTTTAATGTGTATATAATCCCAAGTGGATGGGATTTTTTTTCCCCACTTGAACTCAGAGGAGGTGTCATACTCTTCTATCCGCCATTGTTTCTGATGAGAAGTTAGTCATTATCAATGTGATTTTCCCTACATGCAATATGGTGCTTTATTCTGACTGCCTTCAATATTTTTTCTTTACTTTGTGTGTGTGTGTGTGTGTGTGTGTGTGTGTGTGCGCGTGTGTGTGTGTGTGTGTGTTAGTGGGGATTTAACCCAGGGGCATTCTACCTCAAATCCTCCTGTCTCAGCCCCCAGGTACTGGGATTACAGGCATGCACCACCATGCCAGCTTGTGTTTATCCTTCTTGGACTTTGCTAAATTTCTTCAATCTCTAAAGTCATTATCTTTCAACAAACTTGGGTAGTTTTTGGAAATTCTGTATCCAAATATTTTGTCCTATTTTTTTTTCATTCTAGAACTCCAATTACACCTACATTAGACAGTTTGATACTGTCTTCCAGATTCTGAGGCACTATTCCCATTTTTCCTAAATCTTTTTCTTTCTTTTCTTCAAATTGGTAATTTCTACTGTATCTGTAGTTTGGTTTCACGACTGTTCTATCTGACACTTTGAATCTTCCATTAATAGTATTCAGTAAAATTTAAAATTTCCAAGATTATATTTTGCAGTTCTAGGATTTCCATTTTGTCCTTTTTTAAAATATTTCCCTCTCTTTCCTGAGATTCTTCTTTGTTATATTGGTTAATAGTATGTTTTTACTAACTATAATTGCTAAATTAAAGATACTCCAATAAATTCAGTATCTGTCTTATTTAAGGGTTGGTCTGTAATGATAACATTTTTTCTCTTGACGATGGATCATGTTTTTCTGTTTATTTGTAAATGGAACAATTTTGGGATTATATCCATAAAATTTCAAATGTTAGGCCATGGAGATTCTGGATTCTGCTATATCCTTCCAGAGAGTGTTGATTACTTTGCATAGTTGGAAGTTAACTTGACTGAACCAGAACTTGAAACTCTGTGGTAGGTAGCAGTGTTCTCTTAGGCTTGATTGCACTGATTGGAGTCTGTTCCATACATGGGTAGCCTAAGGGCTGGCAAGAGGTTTAGGGAAATCTTATATATGGAATTTGGGGATCCTCATCTGTGGTTTGCTTTTTTCCAGCATTATCCCCTTCCTTCACATTCCAACTGCTGTGATTATTATAAACTTGGCTTTTGGGCATTTCAAGCTAGTAACACTAAATGGATTTGTCCAGTTTAGGTAGGGCAACAGTATAAAAAAAGGTGGGGTTTATTGTTCAATTTAGGAAATTCCTTGGGGAGGTTCCTTCCTCCCAAATGGGGGCCCCCTTCAGTTTCTGGCTAGTTTTGATCACTGTTCATTTTATATTTTTTTCTCAGGAAGCATTTGGTTTAAAGTAGAACCAAATTAATATTATCTTCATCCTCTCTTTGTTTGGTGCACATTTTAAGTCCTGTGATGGCTGAGGCATATTGCTTCTTTATTATAATCAGTGGCAGACACTTGTGTTCAAATCTCAGCCCTTTCACTAAAGAGGAGTGTGATGATATTTATTTCTCATTTACAAAATGGAACAAGTCATAGTTGTATCAGTCTCACAGGGTTGTTTTTGAGCACATAATGAGAAATTTTGCAAAGCAGTTAGGATAGTAATTGGTACCTAATAGATATTTGAATTTTAGGTATTAACTATTATAAATATAACTTTCTTTTCTTTTTTTAAAAAAAATACAAGCCAGGAGTGGTGGTACATGCCTGTATTCCCAGTACTTGGGAGGATGAGACAGGAGAATCAGAGGATCACAGGTTTGAGAACAGCCTCAGCAACGTAGCAAGACTCTCAGCAATCTAGCAAGACCGTGTTTCAAAACAAAAAATAAAAAGGGCTGGAGGTGTAGCTTGGAAGTACAATGCCCCTGGGTTCAATTCCAAGTACCAAAAAAAACAAAGCAAAACAAAACAAAAACCACTACAGATTATGTAATCTCTGCCTCTGGAACTCACAAAGATCTTCCTTTCATTGGCCACCTTTAAATCAAACCTCGTTGCCATCCCTAACTTAAAAATCTCCCTTTGAAAGATTAAAGAAAACAGATAAACATAAATGTGCTTAGAGACACCTGCCCTAGGGAAACGACTGAAATTTGGCTAACCAGAAATCAATCACTGAAATTTTGTGACGTTTTCTGCCTCTGGCGACTTATTTTATGTGGCTGACTAAGCCGTACATATGCTCTCTTGTTGACTAGACAGAAAGTGTGGGTGTGGATCCAATCCTTATTTATTTAGGAAAAAGAGCCAGGCAGTCTTTGATCCAAAGACCAGGGTTCTTTTCTTGCGTCTAGCTGCATGACTTTCTACCATCCGCCTTTCACTTCCAAAATTCAGCGTTATTATTGGTGAACGCTTAAAAATTACTTTAAAATCATTTTGTGGTTTTGAAGATTGCTTTTTTTTTGCCATCCCTCCCCCCAAAAAAAATTAAAGAAAAAAAAAGAAAAAGAACAACCCATGAATCTCCTCTTGCTGTCTCTTTGGACCACCTCTGCCGGTCCATCTCCAGGGGCCCTATTTTTGCAGACATGCTAATAGGAAATACTGACTGGAGAGCAGAAAGTAAGCCGGTCGGCGTTTTTCATCTTTTGCAGCTGCCTCTAGCTGCAGATCCAGAGCTTTTAAAATTTAGGGGTATTATGGAAATTACAGAACTTGTGAAGGGATGCCTCAGGAAAAAAAAAAAGTTATAAACTTCACAAGACTCATGAATCATAGGCAAAATTTATTCCGAATAGAAACTTGCATGATTTTTCAGACATCATATCAACAGGGCTCCCTCCGCTCAGCCAGGCGAGCCTGAAATCGCTACTATGGCGGAAACTGGATTATGTCACCGCCGTTCGTTTGTGCTGTATTTGTCTAATTTATATTTTTGTCCCTTGGGCAAGGATCAAATGGGTTTTGTTTTTCAAATGTTGGTAAAGAATGTTTACATGTTGTCATCTTATAAATATAAGTTAATAACGATGATGATGATGCTCTTACAAAGCAGATATTTACAGCAAGGCATTCAAACCAATTGAACAGAAAGCGTCAAGATTTAGCACGAAGCAATGCTTAGAAAAAGATTACAAAAGCTGCTGGTGCCTCCAGCTATAATATTTTATTCAGTTCCATAAGTTTGGAAGCTTTTCTTTTCTCCCCAATAAGACCTGGAAAGTGCTAGTGAATCATTTCATCTCTCTCGCTTTCCCCCTCTGTCTATGAGAATCGATGAGTAAAACCTTCCTGTTTGTACTTGAATATTTACACCCAATATTTATTATTTTTTCTTTCCAATAACGGTAGCTAAACTCCCCTTGAACTAAATTAAAAAGCAGGATGCAAATTGTCTGTATATTGTGGTTGCAATTATGTAAAAATATGACTGCCTATGAATAAAGGACTAGAAAGGAAAATACAGAAATTACTTTAATTATATGAGCACGGTGGAAATTACAGGAGTTTATACACACACATACACACATACACACACACACACACACACACACCACTTAAATTTTATGTAATATTCTGTCATATTGTCTTTATCATAGTGGTTTTTTTTAAAGTTTGCCCACTGACAAGTGCATGTCCATCAAATTACTGGAGTCATTTTTAAATCAAATCATGTTTCTACTTTTCAGAAGCTCCTGTTTGTGGCTTCCGTATCCATTTCTTTTCCAGTACCTTCACCGAATCATTTATGTCGTGGGAGTTTATTGAGCACCTAATGTATGCCATCTCACGTGGTGGAGGCAGTGGTCACCAGGGCGGGTGATGTCAGTTAATCGTCCCCTCAGATATCAGTCTCTACAGACTCCTGGTGAGCACCCCATCATCCGGCTCCTCATGATCATTCCAGCTCCTTCCCCTCAGTACCACATTTCTCTCTTGAACAATCTTTGAAGCAGGTTCATGCAGCTAAAAATGCAACCACTCACCTCTTTCACCTCTTCCTATGTCTTCAAGTCTTTCACAAACCTCACAACTCAGTCCTCTTTTCTCCCTAAGCACACCTGCTTTCCAAGCCTGGGGACACCTTCTCATTCCCCAGCATCTCTCCTCCCAGAGGAGCATTCCACGGACTTAGCCACCTGCTTCTTAAACCTCTTCTGTGCCGCTCCTTCCAACGCACCAAGTCTACTTCTCCTCCCCCATTTGAGTGAAGTCGACCCTCATTTCTTTATCCCCTTCTTCTTTACCGGTCCCCTGCTTTCAAATGTTTTGTTCCTTAAAATTCTTCAACATTATCTACCTTCTTTCATCTGCTGGGACGATGTGTTCAATAATCATTGCATCACACACACACACAGACACACACACACATGCACACACATCATTATAATATATATTTTATGGAGGTATTATGATAGGTCATGTCCTGTACTAATAGGTATAGACTTGGTTTCCATTTCACTTGATCCTTACAGAACCTGCAAAAGGTTAAATTCTAACTGCCTTTTTTTTCATTTTTAAGGAGAAAACCTCTTTAAAGAGTGATCGAGAGATTTCCTTAGGGTGGCAGCGGTGTTGCCAGGAGAAGAGGTGGGCTCCAGCAGTACCATGTCCCTGTGCTGCGCCCACCTTTGCAGCTGTCACAGACCTCACTTCAGTCACTCCCAAATCTGATCTGGTCTCGCTGGTCACTTCTTTTCCTGTCATTCCCACCCCATCTACGTACCTCCTGGTGCTTACCCCAAAAATGACACACCAAGAACTTAAACACCATGTTGTTGTTGTTACTGGGGATTGAACAGCCTGTGGGGGGAGGGGTCCTGCCTCTGAGCTACATCACTAGCCAATTTCATTTATTTTATTTTACTTTATTTCATTTTATTTATTTTGAAACAGGGTCTCACTAAATTGAAGCTGGCCTCAAACCTTCAATAATTCTGTCTCCACCTCCCAAGTACTGGGATTACAGGCATGCACCACCATACCTGGCTAAATGCAGCATTTAATAAGACAAATGCTGTGTCCTTCCATATTTCCTCCTCTGATGTCTACTTACTTCAATGTCATCATTCCAATCATTCATATTCTGAATGCTGCTCTTCTGGCTTTCTCTTCTCCTGGGTCACCCACATCTACAAAGTGACTAAGATTCATTGATTTTTCTTTTCTTTTTTTAACTTCAAAGCCTCTGTCAATTTGCAAGAAGGAACAGACATAAACACATATTCACAGACATATATCCAACAGCAAAATCGCCTAGCAAAGGACTTTTTAAAGGGAAGAATGAGAAAACCCATACATAAAAAAGTAGATGATAAATATCTTCCACATCAATAAACATAAATGGAATAAAGTTTTCAACTAAAAGGTAAAACAAACAAAAAAAAAACTTTAAAATTGTACCAGAAAATAAAACCAAAGTGCCTATGGATGTGTTAAAACTATATGTTAAAAATAAAATAACTTATAACATGCATGAGACTCTGGGTTCAAGCCCCTGCATGCAAAATAAATGAACAAATAAATGATATCACATAGATGAAGTGTAAGCGTTTACAAAAACACAGCAAATGCAAATGCAAACAAATCAGGATGTATTTATTCAAGGCAAAAAGAAAGCAAGGCAAAGACATGAATTCAAACAGAAAAATTATTTCATAATAAGAAAGTGATTGATCCTGAGTGGCCGTGGCACAGGGATCATGATAAACTTCTACTCCCTGCTGCCCACCATCTCATTTGGATTTGTCGGACTTTCTGGGATTGTGTAACTTGCTCTACTCATCTCCCCTGTTTCCAGTACAATTTTGTATGATCAGGACATTCAATGATGTCCTGTAACACTGACCTGTTCTCCATCCAACACAGTGGACATAAGAATGTCTCCAAGCCCGATGCCTGAGTTCAGAGCCCAGCTTCTCTTTTCCATTCATCTTCCTGATACTTTAGAGTATCCCAAGTCATTATTACTTACCAGCTCTATAGCCAGAGCCAGTTCCTCTTTTATCTTTGTTTTCTTCACAAGGACACGGTGTCTAATAGTAGAACCTAACACAGGAGGTGCTTATAAAGTAAGTAGTGATCAGACGAATATCACTTAGAAATGTAATAAGCTACAAATATGTGTTACTAATAAATAAACAGATATGTTTCTCTGCTTGAACAACTTCTTTTTTTTTTTTGCGGAACTGGGGATTGAACCCAGGGGCGTTCTACCTCCGCGCTACGCCCCCAGCCCTATTTTTTATACTTTATTTTGAAACCTGTCTCACGAAGTTGCGGAGGGCTTCACTAAGTAGAGAGAGAGAGAGACAGGGAGAGAGA
>PVJS01035385.1:0-21045 GCA_004027185.1 Glis glis | reverse complement strand
CTCTCTCTCTCTCTCTCTCTCTCTACCTAGTGAGGCCCTCCGCAACTTCGTGAGACCCGGTTTCAAAATAAAATATTAAAAAAATAGGGCCAGGGGCATAGCGCAGAGGTAGAACGCCCCTGCGTTCAATCCCCGGTACCGCAAAAAAAAAAAAAAAAAAAAAAAAAAAGATATTTAACAACCAGCACAACACAGGGACAGACCTGGGGACATTCGCTGTAAATTAGAACAAATGCAGTTACGACTCCGGGTACGGTGGGGCCATGCAGACCTGGTCACCGCCCACGATGCAAGGTGGGTGGTGGCTGCCTCTGTCTTCCCTCCCCCTTCACAGCACAGCCTGGGTGTCGTGACTGCCCCGAGTCTGGGTGGCTGGGCCCTTGGACGGTCACTGCAGCGAGTGAAGCTGACCTGTACCCCAGCTGTGTTCTGCCCTGCCCTGCCTGGAGGACAGTCACCCTCTTCCCCCACGCAGCCAGCTCTGTGCCAACAGCTGGAAGCCATCAGGGGCCACGTCCATGGGGTCAGGCTTTCCTGCTGCAGACAGTCTTGATCCAGCGCTTCCTCTGACAGAATTCCATGTTTCCCCGAAGGGCCCCTCTTGGGCAGCGGCCTCTCACACCACACCCTGCATGAGGCGCCCAGACCCTGCATCCTCACCCTCCTCCCTTGTGGCTCCTAGCAGAGGGGGCTGCCATCGGTCAACTCACCAGGCATCCCTCCATTTGGGGAGCCCCCTGGTGCTACAGGCTGGGGGCAACTCTCACCTGGAGCCTGAAATGGAGGGGTGCTTAGCAGGTTTGGTTTTTTTTTGCAGTACTGGGGAATGAACCCAGGGGCACTCTACCTCCAAGCTACACCCCCAGCCCTATTTTTTTTTCTTAATTTTGAAACAGGGTCTCACTAAGTTGCAGAGGGCCTCACTAAGTAGCTGAGGCTGGCCGCGAACCCGGATCCTCCTGTCTCAGCCTCCCAAGTACGGAGATTACAAGCATGAGCCACCACGCCTGGCTTGCTCGGCAGTTGTTGACCTGAGCAGGGGGCTTCATTACAATGTCACTTCCTGGCCTGCCTCTGAGGCCCACCGGGTGCCCACCCAGGCCAGTCAGCAGATGGCGAGGGAAGTAGAAGCCATGTGCAGCGTCTAAAAGTCTAAGAGAGTAACTACAATCCCTTCGGGACTGCAGTCCACCCGTGCACACGCACCCGTGCACAGGTACGCGCAACCACACGTGCACGTGGGCACACTTGATCCGGGGCCTGCCTCCCTCCCAGCCTGGTGCTGGAGCAGGCTCCCCGGCGCCCTGGACAAAAGGAGGAGCCAGGGCCCGGGACCCCCTATCAGGGCTGCTCCATGCAGAGGGGGTGGCTCACGGCCCGCGTCCACGACACCTGGGGGCCTTCGCTCATGCTGACCCCTGCTCCCCACAAAGGGGGGAATCTCGGGGCCCAGGAAGCTTAAAAAGAAAAAGAGTAAGAACAAGAACTGTGAACATGGCCGCCGTGCTCTGCTGCCAAACAGAGCCGGTCTGATTACCTGGCTGCGTGGGCACAGATACTCAGGAAGACATATTCAGCAGGGCGGGGAGGGGGCGCAGGGACCAGAGGTGGGGGACCCCTAAACCAGACATATGCTTCCACAGCTCCCTCTGCACACATGACCCAACTGAATATGCACTGCCATGGGGGGTCTGACTGCCCCCCACGCTGGCCTTTCTAGAAAGAGCTGTGCCTGCCCCTCTGCCCGAGCACCCCCCTCCCCAGCTGCCTCTTCCCTCAGTAGCATCCCCCAGAGCAGGGAGGGGCTCAGGTGGCCAGCCCAGGTCTCCAGGGAACCCTGCCCCGCAATGGGCTTTATCCTCAAGAGCACCCCAGGATGGTGGTAAGGAGGGGGGCCCCTTGCTCATCTGGAGTCTGGGTGGCTCCAGGTGGCCCAGAGAAATCCTGCTCTGGCTGGGGGAAGATTTCCCATCAGGGCTCAAAGGGGCTGATGGGAAAAGGCCCTGCCCTGGCCAAGTTTAGGCTCTGGGTCCCCTTAATGAGGGCCCCTGGCTGCCAGAGGAGGGGAGCGGGCCCCGCGGCCCCAAGCCTCCTCCCTCCCAAGTTCTTTTCTTGTCTGCAGAAGCTTCCTGTACTTCCTCCTGCTGCTCTGTGTGACCCCAGCCCCCACCCCCGCAAGCTGGAGAGGGTGTGAGCCCCCCCCCTTAGCAATCTCCAGGCCTGTTTATCCTCTGGTTAGAAAGAAAAACCAAACCACAGTGTGGTCATGGCCAAACAATGAGGAACAGAAAGCCCCTGAGCACAGCAGGACAAAAGGTCGCGCTCCACCCCGTTCCCCAGAGCATGGGCAGAGTCCAAACGTGGAGCACCACAGGGACCACGCAAGCTGGGGGCCCCGGGGGCCCCTAGAACGTGGCATGCAGCCTCTGGGAAATGCAGGGCCAGAGAGACCTCCTGTGCTTTGAGTGGGGGAGCTCGGATTCACACCCCACCACCCTACAGGGGATGCGACACTTTAAAATGAGGAAATACATTGGATCGTACTTGAGTCCGTCAGCATGTTTAGCAGAGCCGGACTTTCAAAAATATGGGGTCCCCAGGTGGAAATCTAGAAATCAGTGGTGAGAGCTCACCACCCATTTAACAGGGAACTGGAGAAGATAGATATATGATTGATTGACTGATCGATTGATTGATTGATCGATGGCAGATAGATGATGGATGGATGATAAATGATGATGAAGACAGACAGAAATGATGATGATGAAGAAAGACAGATAGACGTAAATGGATGGATGCTCATGGATGAAAATAAAGAAGGAAGGAAGCTGGCCCCTGAAGCTAACGTCCAATGAGAGCGGCAGGTCTGACGACGCGGTTCACAGGTGAGAGAAGGGAGACAGGCTGAGCCGCCTCCCCTGGTCTCACGGGGCTGAGGCCGCCTGGGCGGGGTGGGGAGAGTCCTGTAGGCCTCCTAGAGGGTGGTCTTGGGCTAACTCCAAGGGACTTTGCTCAGAGGAACACTGGAAGGGGGATGTGACCCTAAAATGGTGGGTGGGCAGCCAAAACCCAGAGGCCAGCCAGGCACTGATACCGCTGCAAGTCCCTGCAAGAAAGTGACCCTTGGAAGCCTGCCCAGGGGACATAAGACCACACCTCCCCGGTACAGCTGGGCTCACCTAGGAAGTCAGGCACCACCTGTCCTGCCCCCTACACCCTGTCTTCTTGTCCCCTCCCCACTCTCTCTCAGAAAGCACCGCTGGGGGACAGGGCTGGGGCTGGGAGGGGCCATTAGTCAGTGAGGGGGTGGGCCAGGTGATCAAGCAGGTCTTGCTGATTCTGGGGTTGGTGTAAGCGCTCTGGGCAACCTGGGACTCAGTGGGGCCCTTAGTCCCTGTGGTTTATCAATAGAGAGGAAGGAAAGAGGGCAGGCCTGGGGAAGGGGGACGGAGGGGCCCCCACTGAGATGGCACCATCTGACAGCATGGATGCCGGAACCCCTGCTGCTCTGCCTTCATCCGCCCAGCATCCTTTGGGAATCTCTGTGGCTGACTTTCCAGAGATCGGGCTGAGATGCTGCCAGTCATCTTGGGAAGCAGGCAGCCTCCCCCAGGGAGTACCCCTAGGCAGGTGAGGCAGGAAGGGGACATCATAGGGAGGAGCTTCAGACTCTGGGGGTAGCAAGCACCCCTCAAATCTACCCCGACAAAAGCCAAAAGGAAGCTGGGCGTGGTGGTGCACGCCTGTAATCCCAGTACTTGGGAGGCTGAGACGGGGGATTGCGGGTTTGGGGACAGCCTCAGCAAGTAGTGAGACTCTCATCAACCTAGTGAGACCCTGTTTCAAAATTAAAATTAAAATTAAAATTAAAAATAGGGCTGGGGGTATAGCTCGGAGGTAGAATGCCCCTGGGTTCAATCCCCAGTAACACACACACAGACACACACACACACACACACACACACACACACACACACAGCCAAAGGACTGACACTGTGCAGACCCAGGGAAAGCACCAGGCACGTTCATATACATTCTTTCATTTTCCCCCTGTACCACTGCAACAAGGTCGGTATGACCCCATTCTACAGACACAGCAATGGAGGCTCTGGAAGATTCCATGCCACTGTCCCGGGTCCTGCAGCCAAGGAGCAGCAGACTAGGAGCTACTTGTAGCCACACCTGCCTCTGAGCCTTCTGACAATTTCATACCCTGGGATCTTGTCCCGCTCTCTCATTTTGCAGACGAGGAGCCCACAGAGGGGTGACTCTTAAGAGTACAGTGAGCAGGGGAGATGGTTTGACAGGTCACCAGGGTCTTAGGGCAGACACTACAGCTATGGAGAAAGGCACAGGTATCCATCTGCCCAAGGGCCAAGGACTCCCAGATAGGAAGAAACCATTTTCGAGCAATAGAAAAACCACATAATTTGCATGGCAGGTCCCCAGGGCCTTGGGGCATGGTGGGGGGTAGCAGAGGCATTTGGGTCTTCATCTTGGGGGTTTGTAGGAGCCCTGTGGATTGTGGGGTACAGCTAATCAGACCAGGCCGTCACAACGGGGACCAATCCGTCATCATGAAGGGCATTCGAGTCAGGAAGGACCGACCGCATCACAGGCGGGCCGTGCAGGGTGACACATCCCTCCAGGGCCTGCAGCCTGTGAAGCTGCTTCGGAAGCGAGCTGGGGCAGACAGGAAGCCCGGGCTGGGATCCAGTCCTCAGGGCCAGCCTCTGTCTACGTGCCAGGGCACAAGGATGCCAGGCGTGGTCCCGCCTCCAAGCATGGCTCAGCCCCTCCCTGCTGTCACCTTCCCCAACTCGCCTCCTTGATCTCCCACGCCCTCTTGTCAACACCCTGGCATCTCTTGCCAACACCCTGGCATCTCTTGCCAGCTAGTCTTGTCACTCTTGGTCCCCAGTCTTAGGTTCCTTTGTAGATGGACCTAAGCCACCTTCCCACATCCAAGTCCGGCCCTCCTGGAAAGCTTCCCTCGGCTCCCGCCGCCCTCAGGCCAGAGTGCCACCTCCTTAGCTGGGTGCCCTGCAAGCCCGGGCCCTGCAGGCGGCTGCCACCGGCCCTCAGCTCACCTGTCACCATTACTAACAACGAGCGGTACCTGGCTCTCTGTACTCCTCCTCCAGGCCTCCTCGCCTGCTGTGGCCTCTGCCCAAATGTCCTGCAGGGCCGACTCCTCGGCTTCATTCAGAGTCCCCTCCACCGTTATCCCAAGGAAACCTCTGAGACCACAGACGTCTATCTCTATACTGCCCAGGCCAGACCATATTTGGTTGTTTCTCCCTCTTCCTCCTCCTTCTCTTCCTCCTCTCTCTTCCTTCCTTCCTCTTCCTTCCCTCTCCCTTCCTTCCTGCTTCTTTCCTCTTCCTCCTCCTCTCTCTTCCTTCCTTCCTTCCTTCTTTTTTTTTTGTGTGTATGGTGCTGGGATTGAACCTGGGGGCACTCTACCTCTGAGCTACTTCTCCAGCCCTTGTCATTTTTTTAATTTGGAGACAGGGTCTCACTAGCTTTCCCAGGCTGGCCTCGAATTTGCAATCCTCCTGCCTCAGCCTTCCAAGTAGTCGGGATTACAAGTGTGCGCCACTGCGTCCGGATCTTACTTACTTCTTTGTTCATCTAGTGTCTCCCCATCAAGGGACCATGCCCCCACCCGAAACCCTACTCTATGAGCCATGAGCCAGATGCCTGGTTTGAATCCCAATTCTGCCATTCTCCTGCCTCCGTTTTGTCACCTCTAAAATGGGGACAGAAGTGGTGTCCCTGATCCACCAGGTCAGCACTGTGTCTGGCTGGTAGTAAGAGCTCAGTGTCATCTGCTGTGTTTTGATGACTCACCGCTCTGCGTCCAGCCAGTGCACGCCACAGTCGGTGCCTAATAGATGCTACACTGCTCAACAGGAGCGAAAGTTTACATTTCCGATGACTTAATATGGGCAGGGCTTACGGGAGACCTGGGCAGGAAGTGGACTTGTAAAGAGAGGAGAGACACCCTTGGGGGGCAGACTGATCTAAGATCGCAGTCCGATACGGTCGCCTGGACTATGGTTACATCTAGATGGTGGCAGAAGCAGAAAGACTTCCAGCCTGGGGTGGGTGGGAACCTCAGCTCTGTCCCTAGTGAGCACCAGACCCTGAGCCACGTAGCCTCCGGGCTTCTGCAAAGTAGGGATAGTACAGTCACCTGCTCCCGCTGGGTGCAAAGATAGGTGTTCCGTGCATCCCATGCACCAACCAGACCCTTGTCTGGCACGCAGGCAGCACCCTGGACGCCAGCTCTTGGCGCTGGTGAGAAGTGACAGAGAGCACACACGTGCTCCCACCTTGCAGCTGAGGGACCCTGCGGGACGCTGGCAGCACAGCCAGGCAGCCCCCAGGAGGCCTGTCCCCCAGCACACATCTCACACCTGAGATGGGTGGCCACCCAGCCAGGGGTCCCAGCTGACCGTGACTGACCACAGAGCTCAGGAATGGGTGAAGCCACACAGACTGGAATCCGGTCGCTGGGCCCAGGCTGGGCAGAGCCAAGGCAGAGGGGCCCCACGTGCAAGATGGGCATGGAGGGCGGCCAGCTCCTCTTCCTCCCAGGAGCTTCTGTCCCCACCCTACATCTTTATTTTTATTTATATTTATTTATTTATTTATTTATTTATTTATTTATTGCAGTACTGGGGATAGAACCCAGGGGCATTCTACCTCCGGGCTACACCCCCAGCCCTATTTTTTTTTTATTCTTTATTTTGAAACAGTGTCTCACTAAGTTGAGGAGCGCCTTGCTAAGTAGCTAAGGCTGGCCACAAATCTGCAATCCTGTCTCAGCCTCCCAAGTACTAGGATTACAAGCGTGCGCTCCCACACCAGCTACTTTTTAATTTTGAAGCAGGGTCTCACTGAGTTGCAGAGGGTCTCGCTAAATTGCTGAGGCTGGCTTTGAATCTGCAATCCTCCTGTCTCAGCCTCCCAAGTACTGGGATTACAAGCGTGCGCCACCACACCCAAATCCCCACCCTACATCTTTGGTCCAGTCCAAGGGCCTCCTGCTCCTCGCCCTTTCTTGCCCTGCTGCTTCTCCTCAGCCTAGAGCTCTCGTGCCAACTATCACAACAGCATCTGAGTGGGCCTCCCTGCCTCCAGGGTCTCCATCCCATCTACATTGTACTGAGGCCAGAGCGATCTTCCTAATCTGCTCTCTTACTTCTGTCACTCCTTGCTTAAAAACCATCAGTAGCTCCCCACTGCCTCATCTCTTGCTAGGAGGTGAGTGGAGTAGTTGAAACATACGCTAGCCGGGCGTGGTGATGGATGCCTGTCATCCCAGTACTTGGGAGGCTGAGACAGGAGGATCGCAGGTTCAAGACCAGCCTCAGCAATCTAAAGAGACTCTCAGCAACCTAGCAAGACCATTTCAAACAAACAACAACAACAACAAAAATAGGGCTGGGGGTGTAGCTCGGAGGTAGAAGGGCCCTGAGTTCAACCCCCAGTACCAAAAAAAAAAAAAGAAAGAAAGAAAACATACTCTGGAATAAGGATCTCTGGCTTTGAATAGAGATCCCCTCCATTATCAGCAGGTAGCCTTGAAAAGGTTATTTCTCCTTTGTGGTTTTATTTGCTTTTACTTTTATTTTATTTTATTTTATTTATTTATTGGTGCAGAGGATGGAACCCAAGGCCTCGTGCATGCTCCACACACACCCCACCACTGAGCTACACCCTCAGTCCCTGTTTTATTTTTAAATGAATAAAGGAAGCTGACAAACCTCAATCTTTTCATCTGTAGACTGGGACTGAGAATAGTACTCACCTCCTGGGTCTGATACAAAGATTAGATGAGATAGCACCCATGTTTTATAAATTTCCCCCGGAATTAGAGCTGCTATAATTTTTCAATATAATGAACATGACTACTTCCACAAACTGGCCCCAAACTTAAGAGCCTCGTGGGCCATCACTGCCCCTGGCGAGCTTTTCGCCCTGGCTAGGTGGTCTAGCCTCATCCGCTGCTCTTCCTGCCTTCACACCTCCCTCTCCACCACCACCCCAGCTGGGACCCACTCATCCCGGCCTGCTCACTCTGTGGGACTCCATGCTGAGAAGCATCCCTGTGTGCGGCTGCAGGACAGCAGGATGAAGGAAAGATCAGGGGGGAGACAATGACTCAAGGACCGAGCCAGGACCGGAAGCCAGAGGAGCCGGTGTGAGGGGTGACGACTGGGGAGAATGGGCATTCCTGCTCTGGGGTGCAGGAGGGGGCCCCAAGGAGCTAGGAGGACTGGACAGTGAGGGGTGGCGACTGGGGAGAATGGGCACTCCTTCTCTGGGGTGCAGAAGGGGGCCCCAAGGAGCTGGGAGGACTGGACAGTGAGGGGTGACGACTGGGGAGAATGAGCATTCCTGCTCTGGGGTGCAGGAGGGGGCCCCAAGGAGCTGGGAGGACTGGACAGAAAGGAACAGAATGTGGGACCTGCAAATCCAGAGGAGATCTGAGCAGGGGCAGCTGGCAACAGGGTCCCCAGGAGCCTGAGGCCTCTGTGAGCTGTAGACAGAAGCCAGGGATGTGGATCGGCAGGAGGAAGGCAGGCAGGGGCGTCTAGGATGCTGGCAGGAGTCCTGCTAACCGAGACAAAGTGCTGGAGCCTCTCCCTGGAGAATCACTGTGGAGCCCTGAGCTGGACCAGACCTGGGCCTTCTGGGCGGCACTTGTACGCCCTGCTTGAAGCCACCGACTGCCCTCATCACCACCCTTGCCTAACGCCTGAGGTCACAGGAGCCTAGGCTGGGGCTGGGCTGTCCTTGCTGACCTCACAATAGTGCTGGGCAGCTGAGGTTTGGAAAGGAGAGGGGACCTGGTGGTCATGTTCTCCTGGCGATGCAGGCTGAGCCGGAGTGGGGCCCTGGCCCCAGACCCCCACCCCATGCCCTGCCCACATCCTTGGCAGCCTCTGGCCCTCCTGAAAGGCCTCCCGGCTGGCTCAGGAGATGTCCCTGTCTACTGCCTGCAGCCCCCATGTCCCCTCTCACTCTGCTGTCACCCTCAGGCCCACTCAGTCCTCAAACCTGTGACGACGGCAGCCCCACCTGCTACAGGGACGAGGTCAGACTGCAACAGCTGCTGAGCCACCCTGGACACGAAGGAGACCCACAAAACCCCCTGGGGATTTCTGCCCTGTCTCTGGTCAGGGGGCTGGGTCGGTCCAGGGCCCCAGCTCACAAAGAGGACAGAGTGCGGGTCGCTAGGCCTGACAGAAACCCAGGGCTCCTGAACGGGAGCCACCCTGGGCCCTGGGGGTCACTCTGCACACCGGTTTTCCCCAGCAGCACACACCCACCAGTGTTGACTACCAACAGCCGCAGGACAGCGGGCCCTCCTGGGTCCCACAGTAGGCACTGGCTGGCAAACGGGCTCCTTTTTTCTTTTTTGGGGTACTGGGAATTGACCCCAGGGGCAATCTACCTCCAAGCTACAGCCCTATTTATGTATTTATTTATTTATTTATTTATTGCGGTACAGGGGATTGAACCCAGGGGCAGTCTACCTCCAAGCTACACCCCAGCCCTATTTATTTATTTATTTATTGCAGTACTAGGGATTGAACCCAGAGGCATTCTACCTCTAAGTTACACCCCCAGCCCTATTTTTTTATTCTTTTTTTGTGTGTGTGTGGTACTGAGGATTGAATCCAGAGGCATTCTACCTTCGAGCTAGACACCCAGCCCAATTTTATTTCTTATTTGGAAACGGGGTCTCACTAGATTGATGAGAGTCTCATTACTTGCTGAGACTGTCCTCAAACCTGCAATCCTCCTGTCTCAGCCTCCCAAGTACAGGGATTACAGGCGTGCGCCACCACACTCCACTTATTCTTTATTTTTTAAACGGTCTCACTAAGTTGCGGAGGGCCTCACTAAGTAGCTGAGGCTGGCCACAAACCTACCATCCTCCTGTCTCAGCCTCCCAAGTACTGGGATTACATGTGTGCTCCACCATGCCTGGCTTATTGTTTATTTATTTATTTACTTACTTACTTATTTATTTGCGGTGCTGGGGATTGAACCCTGGGGCATTTTACCACCGCGCTACACCCCCAGCCCTATTTTTTATTCTTTATTTTGAAACAGGGTCTCACTAAGTTGCAGAGGGCCTCACTAAGTAGCTGAGGCTGGCCGCGAACCCGGATCCTCTGGTCTCAACTTCCCAAATACTGGGATTACAAGTGTGTGCCACCACGCCTGGCTTATTTCTTATTTTGAAACAGGGTCTTGCTAAGTTCCTGAGGCTGGCCTCAAACCTGCCATCCTCCTATCTCAGCCTCCCAAGTACTGGGATCACAGACAGATGTCACTGCGCCCGGCAAACAGGCCTTCTTATTCTGGTAATGGCATCAGTGATCTAGTGCTCATCAGCCTCTACGATTTCAACCTGTATGCCTCTGCAAAAGAAGGGAGGCTCAGAGAGGCAGGTGCTGTCACTGTCCCCAAGAAAGCAAGACTCAAGACTCCCGCTGCCACCCTCCCACAACACAGCTCACACCCAGGGCAAAAGGAAACACTCTCTTGCGAACGGAATGTGTCTTGAAGGGACACTTCCTCCTCCCCGGCTCGCTGCCGAGTGCCCCGAACCACAGTGACATCACAGCCAGCTGGGACGTCATAGCATGCAACAGTGGAAAAAAACGGTGGGCCCCAGAGGTGGCCGGAGCCTCAGAGCCCCAGCCCTGCTCGGCGGGGGGGGGGGGGGGCAGATGTCACCAAGACGCCAAGCTGCTGAGAAGGCAGACACAGAACCAGGGCCGAGGGCCGTGTGCCTGTCACCGGTGACAAAGTGCTTCTTCGAGGAAAGCAGCCTCCCTGCCTGAGGCTTCCTTGAACCCGTGGGCTCCCAGACAGCGGGCCCTGCCGTGGATGCGACGGCGCGGACTTTCCCAGCCTCTGGGGAAGGGTCCAGATTCTCAACTACAAAAGGTGCTGAGTACAAGGGGGCCGAGAGGCAGGAAGCCCACGAGCCCCAGCTCTGTCTGGGGCTTCTGCACCGTGGCTTTGATGCCAGCTGACAGGCAGCTGTTCATTCTCCATGCCCCTGGGGCCCGAGTCAAGGAAATAATCCCAGCCAGTGCTAGTGGGATGGGGGAGCAAGAAGAGAGGCTGGGGGCGACGGTATTAGCAGTGGGAGCAGCGGGCTCTCCCTCCTGGGGCAATTTAGCCCCCACCCCAAATCCAGGGTCTGTCAAACACTCTCAAAGATGACACTTCTCCAGTTTCCTAGGAGAGCAGTGCTCTTAGGTTGTATAGATAGGAAATGCTTGACCAGAGAAGTTAAATAACCTGAGTGAGGGCACGCAGCTCGCCAATAAAAACTCATGAGCACGTCATCTCCTGACACCCAGGCAGTGCTCCTTCCTCGGACCATGCGACTTCAAGTCACTAGGAGGTGGGGAAAGGGACAGCAGGAGCTCAGACCCTTCCCCTCAAAGCCGCGAGTAAACAGAACCTGCAGCGTCACAGAAGTTGGAGACGGGAGCGGTTTTAGGGGCCGCCTGGAATCTACCCGCGTCCACCTTGCCAGCGGACAAGCTGAGGCCTTCTGCACCCCCTCTGTACTTTATCAAATGCACCCCTCCTACCCCAAAGGATATCGCACCTGTCGCTCACCGCAAGGGGTGAAGAGGTGATTTCCTGACCTTGAGACCTTTGTCACAATGCAGGTCCGAGCCCGGAGAGTTGGAAAGGTGGCAAGAGGGGTGGCCAGGGCCACTGGGGCAGAAAAAGGTGGCGGAGGGAAGTTGCTCTCAGGGACGCAGGACAGTAAAGCCACTTAGGCAGGGACTTTGGACGAGTGGCGATCTGCCACCAAGCTTCAGGGCCCCACAGCTCCCTGAATGGAAAATCTGAACCCCGGCGGTCTCTGCCTAGGCCCGAGCACTGCCCATGCCTGAGCCAGGGTGTCCAGCCGGCCCTGCGAGGCAGCATGGCTCCAACAGCGGCCAGCGGGCACACAGCTGTAAAGCGCTTCTATTCATGTGTGTATATGTGTGTGCATGGTACTAGGGATTGAACCCAGGGGTGCCCTACCACTGAACTACACACACCCAGTCCCTTTTATTTTTTATTTTGAAACAGGGTCTCACTAAGTTGCCAAGGCTGGCCTCGAACCTGCAAACCTGTGATCCTCCTGTCCCAAGTACTAGGATTATAGGCATGTGCGGCTTACTCAATATTCTTGGAACACCTATTACATGTCAGGCGGCAATTCTCCTGCTCTTCCAGGAAACATTTGGCAACACCTGGAGATACTTCTGATTGTCATGACGGAAGCGGGTACCACTGGTTTCTAGCGGGCAGAAGCCAGGGATGCTGCTAAATGCCCTGCAATGTGCAGAAGGTCCCGTAACAAAGAACCACATGGCCCAGGTGTCCACAGTGCAGAGACGGGAAAGCCCTGCTCCGGGCTGTGGGTCTGCAGCAAAGAACCAGTCCCTGTTCTCTCAGTGTGCTTACCTGCGAGTGGGAAGACACAGTAACAGTGAAAGAAATATGACAGACAGGTCAGAAGTGTTAAACAGGTCTGGGGAGGTGAGAGCAGCTGGCAGGGAGCTTCTCATAGGGTAATGATCTATTTGAGCAGAAGAAAATGGGGGACTGAGACCTGGAGACGTCAGAGGAGGAGCATTCAAGGCACAAGGAAAAGCACGTGCTAAGGTCCTGAGGCAGATGTGTACAGCCTGTCTGAGGGATGGAATAACACCCGGCCTGGAACCAAAGCCAGGATCGAGCTGACACAAAGAGAGGCTCAGACTACGACACACACAGCCCTGCCAGCAGCAAACCTCCCCTCCCCCACCCAGCCCGGAGACAGACGGCGGCGCTCCAGGAAGCCTTTGGGTCGGGTCCCAGGACAACAGTCAGGGCCACGTTCTGACACAAGAATGCCAGACAAGTTCTCTCTCCATGTCAACAGATGAGAAAACAGAGGCTTGTTACCCGCTCCAGGTCACAAGGGCAGGTGAGCCTGGACCCGGGAAGATCTAGGATCTGCTGGCAGTGTGGCTCCTGGGGATGGGGACTGGGACCCCAGAGCCAGGCAGGCACTGGGCCGGGCATGGAGCAGGTATCCGTGAACAGCAGGGGATGGATGAGTGGCTGGCGTTGGATGGGGGTGCCTGGCCACCTGCCCACTGCCCTCAGAAGGGGCGTCAAACCACCCGGCCACACCCCCAGTCAGCACAAAGATGCCAGCAGGGACTCCAGGCAGGGGACAAAGGAACAGAGATGTGATGGAAGGAGGAAAGGGCCCCCAGGGCCAGCAGGTACCCCAGCTTACCTAACTCCACCCCAGTGGCCCATCTGGGCATCCCTGCCTCTCCCCTAACTTGGCAAGGGGGATCACAGCAGCCCCCAGACCTCCAGGGGCAGGTGGCGACCCCTCCTGCTCCTGCCCGGGCACCAGGGGCCCCGCCATCGGGTCAGAGGGCACCGAGTGCTCCCCCATCCCATCCAAGTGGATGAACAATTGACTAAATGAACACAGGACACACTCCACGCCAGCCGGGAAGGCGGCTGCTAAAGACGCAAAAGCCTCCGCCCCATAGCAAAGTGGGTCTCCCCACCTGCGGCCAGCGCAGGCCTCCCCGGGGTTCTTTCTGCAGCTCAGTGGAGCTACACCCAACCTTGCTGAGGGGTGTGTGGGAGGGGCTGGCCGGGGCAGAAGTGGGGAGGCAGGTGGAGGAAGGGTCCAGGGACAAGAGCTTCTGAACCAGGCAGACCTGCATTCAAATCCCGCCCCTTGCCCCCAGCTCTGCGACCCTAGGAAATGCTTCGGACCTGTCTGGACCTGTTTCTCGTCTCTCAATGGGAACAATAACGCCCACCTTTTAGGAGCCGGTGGGAGGAGGTTCCGGTGCGATTCTAGGGCAAAGTGCCTAACGTGGTGCCTGACACTTAGCTGTCAAAAAGGCAGGAGCTATTATACTGCCAATCAGAAGAAAAAGGAACCCACAGTCCCAGCCCAAGGACCCTCCCACCCACTCGAGTGGATAAGACACAACTGGATCAAAAGGCAGAATATAATCTGTCACAAAAGGAACATAAGGCCAGGTGCAGTGGCGCATACCTGTCATCCCCATACTTGGGAGGCTGAGACAGGAGGATCGCAGGTTTGAGGCCAGCATGCGGTAAATTAGCAAGACCCTGCTTCAAAATTTAAAAAAGAGCCGGGTGTGGTGGCGCACGCTTGTAATCCCAGTACTTGGGAGGCGGAGACCGGAGGATCCGGGTTCGCGGCCAGCCTCAGTTAATTAGTGAGGCCCTCTGCAACTTCTTGAGACCCGGTTTCAAAATAAAGGATAAAAAATAGGGCCGGGGGTGTAGCTCAGAGGTAGAACGCCCCTGGGTTCAATCCCCAGGACTGTGCAAAAAAAAATTTTAAAAAGGCTAGGGGTGTAGTGGTGGAGCACCCCTGGATTCTCACACACACACACACACACACACACACACGAATGAAAGGTGCTTTCCTGGACAGGGAGACTTTGGTGAAAGGCCTAGAAGGAGCAGGTGAGAGGTAGACAAGGGAGAGGGCAGTGTAGACAAAGGCAGGTCACTCACGTGCACAGTGACATGCATGGTGACTGTCTGGCCATCGGCTTAACAGGGGCAGGGGCAGGTGAGGGAAGAACAGAGAGCTCACCCTGGCCTGGGGTGAGGGGGCGGGGGCTCCTATCTTGGCCACTGGGAGGCATGGAGGCTTCCCCGGCAGGCAGAGAGGGGCTCTAGGCTGAGAAGGACCTCTGCTAAGGAGGCTCCAGGGGATGTGTGCGGGGCAACGGTCTGGGAAGGTCAGGATCTGAGCTGGTGGGGCTGCTCAGGAGGGGACGAAGCGGGCGGGGGGGGGGGTCAAGCAACTCCAGGACTCTGGCTTGGTATCCTTCAGAGCCCAGGGCCTGCCCTCCTCCCCTGCCAGGGGCTCACCCAGGCAGGCCCAAGGTCAGAAGCAGGAAGGCCCCCTAACCCGCAGGAAGGTCCCCTAACCCCCAGAGGACAGAGCCTGAGGCCACATTCACACCTAGCCCTCAGAGCCGGGACTGCCCTGACTCAAAGACTATGCTGGCCCTCCCCTGGGGGCAGCCCCCAGGACCCACTCCTGGCCCCGCTGAGTCAGTCTAGTTTCACGGCCTTCAAGGACTGGACTCCTCAGCCTTGGATCACAGAGTCACTTCATGTCCCCATGGGAGCCAAGGTCACCTCCCACCCTCCTCTCTCCAGAGGAGTCAGCACAACCTGCATCTGCCAGGGTGGCATCAGGGTGGGCCTGGGAGGAAGCGTGCACACACACACACCTCCTCCCCCATGGGGAGGGGAGGAAGGACCCTGTGGAGGAAGATGGCCCTCCATGCCCTTCCATGAAACACAAGGTCTCTGGGCCTCAGTTTTCCTTCTCTGTAAAATGAGATTATCCCTTACGAGACCATGGAGACAGTCAAAAAAGCACAGGACCCACAACTCCCTTACAGTCCCGGCCTTGCTCTAGAGGTGGGTGATGTGAGTATTGAACACTGGGTCTCTGCTCTCTCCATATTCCTGGGACCCCCTTGGAGAGCGCAGACTCTGAATTGGTCCCTGGACACATCAGGAGGGTCCAGGGAAGGAGCCTGGGCAAGGGGGAGGTGGGTCACAGTTCAACTGTGCTCTTATTAAGCGCTTACTGCACACCTGGCCCTGTGCTCTCAGACACTCAGCTCAAGTGTTTCTAAGAAAGAGGGAAACTGGCCCAGAGAAGGAAGTCTGAAGAGGCGCCCGGCGTGGGCAGTGGGGCAGCGCCCAGGACAGCGCCTTCCCGCCGCCTCCGTGCGCGGGACAGAGGGACAGTCGCAGAAGTCACAGGGGCAGAGGCGGAGGGGTGCTGGGTCTCGGGGTGCTGCCCTCGGCCCGCGGAGGAGCTGAAGTGCGTCCCTAGGACGCGAGGCTGCGGGACCCGGGGTGCACCTCGGGCGCACGTGTGCCAGGCCCGGGGTCCCCGGAGGTGCCCAGGGCGCGCTGCGCGTGTCGCAAGGCGACTCCGTCCTCCCGCTGCGGGTCGGTCCTGACGACGGGGACCGCGCACCAGCCCGGATGGGTGGGTGGGATGGTGTGATGGACGCTGTGCCCGCGATCGCGGGGGTCACCCACCTGGGCGGGCACGGCGTGCCCCGTGGCGCAGAGGTGCAGTCCGACGGCCAGCGCGGCCCAGAGGGCGGCGGGCGCCATGGTGCGGCGGGTCGCCGGGCCGCGCCCTCGAGGTCTGGTCCGCGTCCGCTGCGCTCCGCTGCCAGCCCGCTACTGAAAGCGAAAGCCCGCGGGGCCCAGCTAGGGCCGGCGGGGCGGGGCCAGCCGAGGACACGCCCACTCCCGCCCCTCGCCGCCGCCCCCACCCCCAGGGACGACTCAGCCCCTGATACCACCCTGACCCCGGTCCCCTCCAGTCGCCCTTCTCAATGCAGGCCAAGGGACCCGCACTAGGGACCTCTCACACCAGGCTCGCAGCTGCCCCAGACTGGGGGCCTCTCCTCCTGTCTCCACCTCCCTCTCTGAGCTTCCACCAGCTTCCTGCTCCGGTCTTGGTAGGACTAACTCAGAAAAACATCCCCCAGAGCTGTCACCGTTCTGGGAGACCCTGGGCTTCTAGATCGTTCACTCATTTAGACCCCAGAGCCAGACCACCTGATGTGAATCTCTGCACTGACCCCCGCAGGGATATTCTGAAGATACATAATATAGTATATATCATATGTGTGTTGACAAAGTAAGTATAGCTGTAATGTGGTAAGCACCTTATAAGCTTCAGCTGTTCTTAATGCTGTTTATTATTTGTTTATCCTAAAACATTCATGGAAGCTGGGCGCGGTGGCATACACCTGTAATTCCAGTAGTTGGGAAGCTGAGACAGGAGGATCGCAGGTTTAAAGCCAGCTTCAGCGACTTAGCGAGACCCTGTTTCAAAATAAAAACCAAAAGGGGCTGGGGGTGTAGCTCAGAGGTAGAATGCCCCTGGATTCAATCCCCATTGCCAATAAATAAATAAATAAATAAGCCGGGTGTGGTGGCTCACGCTTGTAATCCCAGTACTTGGGAGGCTGAGACCGGAGGATCCCGGGTTCACGGCCAGCCTCAGCTACTTAGTGAGGCCCTGTTTCAAAATAAAGAATAAAAAATAGGGCTGGGGGTGTAGCTCGGAGGTAGAATGCCCCTGGACTCAGTCCCCAGTACCGCAAAATAAATAAATAAATAAGTCATGGAGCCCCTCGAAGTGAGCCAGACCTGCTGTGACCTTCCTGAGTCCTCTCAGCTGGCAGCTGAATGAGGGAGGGGGGCATCCAGAATACACAGGGGCCCAGAGGAGCTGGCCTGGGGCAAGGCCAGGAGCGCTGGGATTTACCTCCTCAATGAGTACCCACCCAAGCTGCCATCAGCCCCCTCGATTTAAGCACCAGTCCTAATGTCAGACCCGGGCACACGTGGCCAGAAAGTATTCCTCCAGCCTGCACCCGGGACATTTTGTTGGGGTGGGGCAGGCAGAATGGCAGGAGGCTGTTCTGCCCTCTACCCTGGTCCCTCACTGCAGGCTGCTAAGGATTAGGCACAGAGAGTCCCGCTCCGGGCCACCAACCCCCATGAGGGAGACCACAAGGATTGTACTTCTAGGGCTGAAAACTGGGAAGTGACCCTTTGGAGGATGGAAAATCCCACCTTCTGGTCAGCAGCCAGGGAAACCACCTGGTTCTCACACGTTCCTGAGACATGGGCCAGGCGGGGTGCGGTTAGCCGGCCTGCGCACTGAACCCTGCAGGGAGGGGCAGCCTCGTGTGAGGGTTTCTCCCGGCCCCCGCATCTCATGTGCAAACAGCTTGGAGGACTTCCTGGTCCATGAGAGAGAGCTGAAGGCCAGGAGTGGTATGCCCAGGTCTCTCTATGCCAGAGAGACTGTCGTCCTCTCTGGATGTCCCTGACACCCCTTCCACCCAGAGGGTCCAACCGACTGTCTCCTCCAGCAGGTGAATGGCGCCATCAGGAACCAAATGGGGGGGGGGTGTTCCTGCCATTAGTTTCTATCTTGTCTATTTTCTGTTGCTAATAACCCAATACCACACATTGGGTACGTTATAAAGAGAAGAGGTAAGATGGGAGCGGTGGCACGTGCCTGTAATCCCAGTACTTGGGAGGCTGAGACAGGAGGATTGCAGGTTCAATGCCAGTCTCAGCAACTTGGCGAGACCCTGTTTCAAAATAAATAAACAGGTGTAGCTCAGAGGTAGAATGTCCCTGGGCTCAATCCCCAGTGGCACCAAAAAAAAAATAAAAATAAAAAAAATTAAAAGGGCTGGAGATGTAGCTCAGAGGCAGAATGCCCCTGGGTTCAATCCTTGGTGCCAAAGAGAGAGAGGGAGAGAAGAGGTTTATTTTGGCTCACACTCCTGGTCCAAGGTCAAGGGGCTGCATCTGGTGTTGGCCTTCTTGCTGGCAGAGTCCTGAGGAGTCCCAGGGGATCAAAAGCTAAGAGACGCCGGGCGTGGTGGCGCACGCTTGTAATCCCAGTACTTTGGGAGGCGGAGACCGGAGGATGGGGTTTGCGGCCAGCCTCAGCTCTCTCTCTCTCTGTCTCTGTCTCTGTCTCTGTCTCTCTCTCTCTCTCTACCTAGTGAGGCCCTCCGCAACTTTGTGAGACCCGGTTTCAAAATAAAGTATAAAAAATAGAGCCGGGGGTGTAGCACAGAGGTAGAACGCCCCTGGGTTCAAGCCCCGGTACCGCAAAAAAAAAAAAAAAAAAAAAAGCTAAGAGACTAACAGGTGTGGTGGCACACGTCTGTAATCCCAGTACTTGGGAGGCTGAGACAGGAGGATAGAAGGTTCAGAGCCAGCCTCAGCAATTTAGCAAGACCCTCAGCAACTTAATAAGACCCTGTTTCAAAATAAATCAGGTTAACCGGGCGTGGTGGCACATGCTTGTAATCCCAGTACTTGGGAGGCTGAGACAGGAGGATCACAGGTTCTCAGCCAGCCTCAGCTACTTAGTGAGGCCCTCTGCAACTTAGTGAGCCGCTGTTTCAAAATAAAGAATAAAAAATAGAGCTGGGGGTATAACTCAGAGGTAGAATGCCTCTGGGTTCAATCTCCAGTACTGCAATAAACAAATAAGTAAATAAATAGGTCTGGGGGAGTGTAGCTTGGAGGTAGAACACCCCTGGGTTCAATCCCAGTACCAAAAAAAAAAAAAAAAGACAAGAGGCTAGGAATGATTGTGTGTGTGTGTGTGTGTGTGTGTGTGTGTGTGTGTGTATGTGTGTGTGTGTTTCTCCTCTCTCCCTCTTCTTGTAAAGCCACCACTATCAGTCATGGGCGCTCCACCCTGATGACTTTATGTAACCGCATCACCTCTCAAAGGCCCCACTGCTAAGGGCCCTGGTCAGATTGTCCCCACCCTCTTAATATCTCACCACCGGGAGTAAATTCCAATATGAGTTTCAGGAGAGACGAATTGTATTCAACCAGAGCAGATCCCATCCCGGGAACGTGCAGCGCTCCAGTCTCTCCTGCCCCGCGCGGCTTCTCTCCTTCTCCAGCCGGGTCACCTGGGCTCGAGGCCGTAGTAACTTCTCATTTAACTCCGCCAAGGGCAGTTTTTGTACCCGGCACAAATGCTGCCCTTCCAGGCATCTCCTGCTGAGGTTTCTGCCCTCAATAAGCAGCACTTTGCTTTCTCCCTGGGTGCTTGGTTGCCCCGCCCTTGGCTTGCACCTGTGGCACCCAGCTCACACCCCTGCACCCTGTCGCACTCCAGCAATGCCGCCTGGTGCCCAGCTAGCCACGCGCTTCTTTAAGAAGCATGGATTATGTGCCCGCCTTGGGGTTCTGGGGACTCTGCGGGGGACAAAACAGACAGGAATCCCCCATCAATGTTTTGGTCTCCAACTCCCGCCCCCTGTGTGAACTCCCAGCTCGGTCTCTTGTAGCCCCTCTGATTTGGCCCAAGATAGGGGAGTGCCCCCCACTCTCCGCCCAAGGGCAGTAGGGGGCGCCCAGCACAGTGGTGCCTCCTTCCCCAAATCCTCTCTCTTGGCTTCTCCAACGTGGGCACCTTGTTGAGGTTGGGGTGGGCAATGACATATTCTGGCTGAACCTGTTTATCTCCTGGCATGACATGCACAGGTGGCCCGGGACTTTCTCCTTGAGATGGGGGATGGACCTGGTCACCTGCCCCTGGGGAATCTGGTAAGCTCAGCGACAGCGAGGGTGGCTCCTTTGTTCATTCGTTGGTCCCTTTGCTTGTTTGTTTTGTGGTGCTGGAGATCGAATCCAGGGGCATTCTACCTCTGACCTACACACTCAGCCCTATTTTATCTTTTTGATTTTGAAACAGGGTCTCATGAAGTTGCTGAGGCTGGCCACAAACCTGCAATCCTCCTTTCTCAGCTTCCCAAGCACTAGAATTACAAGTGTGTACCACCACGCCCAGTCTCATTTTTAATGTTGAAGCAGGGTCTCAATAAGTTGCTGAGGCTGGTCTTGAACCTGCAATCCTCCTGTCTTGGCCTCCCAAGTACGGGGATTACCGGCGTGCTCCACTATGCCCAGCTTGGCAACTTTATAGAGAGCCCCTCCTTGTGCGTATCTCCTGGTCACTAGGGAAACAGATGGGACCATGATCACGTCCCCTTGCCCTCGAGGACAATAAGGTCCAGTAGTGTGAGAGGCAGCCCAGCTGAGCAGAGCTCCTTGGCTATGAGGGCAGCCGAACCGGGTTTGAATCTGCTGTGCCCCTTCCTTCCTAATTAATTAATTAATTAAAAATATAAGCCGGGCGTGGTGGCGCACGCTTGTAATCCCAGTACGTGGGAGGCTGAGACCGGAGGATCCAGGTTGGCGGCCAGCCTCAGCTACTTAGTGAGGCCCTCCGCAACTTAGTGAGACCCTGTTTCAAAATAAAGAATAATAAAATAGGGCTGGGGGTGTAGTTCGGAGGTAGAATGCCTCTGGGTTCAATCCCCAGTACCACAAAAAAAAAAA
>PVJS01035384.1:0-21046 GCA_004027185.1 Glis glis | reverse complement strand
TCCGTTATCAACAGAAATTAGGGTCATGTCCAATTTTATTATTATGAATTGTGCCTGTGTGACTATATATATACTATATATATGTATATATATATATATATATATATATATATATATATGCAAACATATATATGCATTTTGGCAGGTGTATACTGAATAGTGGAATGGATGAGTCACAGAATACATATGGACAGCTTTAGTAGATCTGCCAAAGGCTTTTCTAAAATGATTGTAACAATTTACATTTCTGCCAGCCAACATTTTTCATTTTTCATTTTGTTCATTCTGCTTTTGGTGTACTTGTACGGCATGTGAATTTATTTCATCACTGTGATTATTGATGGTATTGATTATCTATTACCACATATGGATCACTGCAAAACTTTTTATATTCTCACAATCATTTACTGTTTCTCACAGTTTTGGGGTTTTCTGGGAAGTTTCTTTGCTGGTTCCATCCAGGCTCATTCACACAGCATCATTCAGTTGTGGGAATGTCCCAGACGGCCTCCCTGACGCATGTGGCTTTGTCTAGTCCTCAGACGAGGTACCTCAGCTATCCTCCACTTACCTCTTTATCCACCAGTCAGCTTGGCTGGCCTGCTTTGCATAATGGTCTCACTAGACCCCTACCACTGGAGCACTTCCACCTAGTAGAACTTGAAAAACCTAATGAGGTCTAGTTTTATTGCTTTCTGCTGGTGAAAGCTGATCACAAGGCCTGTCCAATTTCAAGACTGGAAAAATAGATAAAACTCAAAGGGAAGAGTGGCAGAAAAATTTTATTTAAAATATTATTTCCATATTATTCTGACTGCCAGGTCTATCATACAGAACATCCAAGATTCTCTTGATACACTTGACATTCTACATTGGTTTATTTGGTTTTCCTTCAAATACTACTACACCATCTTAATCGATATAGTTTTAAATAAGTGTTAATATCAAGGAAAGTAATTGTTCCAGCTCTGTATTTATCTCCCACATTTTCATGGCTATTTAACCCTATACATATGTTATCTCAATTTATTGTTTTCAGGGTAGATATTTGCACCACTGTTTTATATTTATTCATAGGAACTTTATATGTTTTTGATATGAGTTTAAATATAATTTCTGCTTGTGGCTAGTATAGGGTTGAGTGTCATATGTAGATATTGACTAGAACTTTGCCAGATTCACTTATTAATTTAAATGCATTATTTTAATATACATAATCTTATAATCTTCAAATCATGTCAATTTTTATAGCTTAGATCTTTATGATTTGATTGTTTTTCTTTATTGAATTGTTTTTGTCTCTTGATACAATATAGTAAGAGTAGACCCTGTTTTATTATTTCCAAACCCAATAAAAAGTATTATAACATTTCAGATGATAGCTACTGAAGAATTTTGTGGACATCTTTTACCAGATTAAGAATGTTTCCTTTTACTTCTTTTTTATTTAGAATTCTTATGATAAATATTTGCTTCTTTTTTTAATGTAACATGCAAACTTTATTTAACAAAAGTAACAGGAAATGTCAAACAGGCATTTATATTAAGACTAAAACTGACTAGAAACCTTATCTTAAACACCTTACAATAACCTACTTGCAGTTGCATTTAATTGAGCTCTGTTGCTGTGAAGAATACAGCTCATGCACAGGCATGGATGAATGATTTGTACATTTATCAAGTATTCACTGAATACTACCTCATATACACATATATGTTATGGTCTGTTACACTTTTTACTCATCTGTCTTCTTAGAGATGAGTGATCTTCGATTGAGAAACTCACACAGGCGAGGAGAGGGCTGCTTATCACTCTGGCTTTATTAAGAATATAGTAACTATATATGCAACTAGAGGTCTCACAGTGTTATAACAACAAAGAAATCTTCATGCATAAACATAAAAGTAACTTCATGGGAAAAGGCTTGAAGAAGAAAAACTAGTTAGGTTTTCACACATTACTGCTGTTTTCCCACCAGGCAGAACTCTGAGTCACAGGGCAGGCTCCAAGTTTCACTGAGACCCGTCAGTGGGTTTTCCCAGCTATGCTCAAGGCCATTCCTCTTGTTCTCAGCACTTAGCAATTAGCCTGTCAGAAAATGCATTATGGGTACAGGTCCCTTCACATATACATTAAATTAAAAAAAGATTTAATTGACCATCCCAGATTATACTTCATTTTTTGTTGCTGTTTTTGAAAAGATTAAGATTGGGAATCATTTTTCTTTAGCTATTTGAAGAATACATTGTTAAAATCCATGTTGGTATTTGTGTGTGTGTATGGTTGTCCACTCAATCCTACCTGTGAGGTTTGGCATCCATATTCAATAAACCACAGAGAGAAAATATTGGGAGGCTGAGACAGGAGGATCACAGGTTCGAAGACAGCCTCAGAAACCTAGCTGGGAGTCTAGCTCAGAGGTAGAATTCCCCTGGGTTCAACCCCCAGTGCCACAAAATATACTTATAGTTTACCTAATGAATATGGAAAAACTTCCTTTTTTCTTATCATTTCCTAAAAATTAAAAGATTAGATTTTTATAAGTAAATAGAGATGAGAGGAGATATGCTTAGGTTATGCACGAACAGTACACCACTTTACATAAGGGTCGTGAGCTTTTATCAGTTTTAGTATAGGGAAGTGGTAGGACCTGAAACCAATTCCCTGTAGGACAACTGTATTTTGTATACTTCTTTTTTTTAATACTTTTATTGGTGCATTGTAATTATATGTCATAATGAGATTCAAAGTGATACAAACACATGCACACAGCATTTGGTGTGTTTCCCTCTGAGTCTTGACCTGCTCCCACCCGCCCCTCGATAATCCATCACCCCTCAAATACCTCAATAATCTCACTAATGATTGCCCCCCAAATACCTCACTAATATGAGATTGGTAGTGATCCCCTTACATATGGACATAGCATTATTTGAAGTTATTGATCAGTTTTGTTAAAACTTTATTAATTTTTAAATTATTTAAAAATCATATTTGACTTTGTTGCCTTCCTCTGCTTTGTGTTCTATTTCATTAAATTGTGCTGTTTTCTGTCTCCAGTCTATTATCCTTGGGTTTAATTTTTCTTTTTCTAGTTTCTCTAGATGGGAGAGTAAATCACATATTTAATTTTTATTTGTTCTAATATAAATATTTATATATACAAATTTCATGTTTAGTATAAATAAATATGCTTTATTAATTTTCTGCTGAAAATATAGTATTCTAATTTATGGATTTGAATTTTTTCTTTCAGTGCAATATTTAATATTAGGAGGTTGATGATTTTCTTCTTATTGACCTTTACCCTGATTTCACTGAGTGTGAAACTACTCTGATTTTCATTTTTTTAAGTTCATGATTCAATATATTGTGATAATTGTTCAAAATTCATTTAAAAAGATTATAAATTCTGTTCTTTTGAGATGCTGGATTCTATAGACTGGGGGTGTTTTGTTATGAATTTTTCGGATATATTTTTGTTTAAAATTTTTATTTCTGTTTTGTCAAAATTACTCTTTCAATTTGTTCCTGTGGATTTGTATATTTATGCTTTTGGCTTTTATAATCTTTATATATTTTATAGCTAGATCATTTAGGTTTCAGATTTAGGAGAATGGTAACTTTTTTGATTATATATACCATGATGAAATATTTCTTTTCACTTCTAAAAATGTTTAAGCTTTTATTTTGTAACAGAATGGAAATCTTATACTTTTGCTTCTAGCATTTTATTCACTAACCTATAGAGTGACAACTAGCATATCTTACTTTAAGTCTACCATCTAACTATTTGACTTTTGTGTGACTCACTTGTGTCATGTTTTCCTTTTCCCTCTTGGGACAGTATTAGTATGCTTTCCATTTTCTGTAATAGTTGTTAGTCATCCTTGATTTTATTATTTTTAATATTTATAACATGAATTCTCATCTTGATACATTCTAACGGACATTAGTATTAATAATGTCCTTCCCTTTCCAGTACTTTATCATGAAATTTAGTTTTGCTAAGATATAGCTAATTGTGTTGTCTTTTCCCCTGGATTTATCTTAGGTTTCTTAGCCTCTTATTATTGATTTCTTAGCTTCTTGATTACATGATTATTTCTCGCGAGATGACTATGATGTCCTGTAATAAAAGATTTTAAGACAACTGCCAAAAATTTCAAAACTAGTATTGGTTGGAAGAAGAACTTTTAGAATTGGGTACTATGTTGGTCCTATGTCATCATGTTGATTAGCTGATTCCAGAAAATCCCAGATTATACTCATTTGAGGTGTGACTCGGAGGTAGGAAAACATAGAAAATGTATACAGACAATTCACACATGATATTAGGCTGGGAGAAACAGAAAAGAAGGCAGTAAAGGAAGGGAAAATTAGTATGACAGAATGTTTTTAAATATGAAAAAACTTGACTTACTTTTAAGGGCTATTTTGAGAAGAGTTGGAAATAGAGTTGGATCCAGGCATGATGGGTACACACCAGTAATCCTTATACTTGGGAGGTTGAGATAGGAAGATCATAGTTTCAAGGCCAGCCTCAGCAACTTAGTGAAACCCTGTTTCAGAATAAAAAATAAAAAGGGCTTGGGGTGCAGCTCAGTGCTACAATGCCCCTGGATTCAATACCCAGCACCCTCCCCAAATAGAGTAAGAAATATAAAAGAGGAGGATAAATGATTATAAAATTTCCTTGGTAAATAGACACTGAGACTGAGTATATAGTTAAAGTGTTAATCTGGGTATGGTGCTACACTCCTGTTATCCCAGCTATTCTGAGACTGAGACAAGAGTATCACAAGTTTAAGGCCAGCCTGTGCAACTAAGTGAGATCCTGTCTCAAAATAAAATAAAAAGGGCTGGCATTGTAGCCCAGTGCTAGAGCACCCTAGGGTTAAATACCCAGTACAAAAGAGGAAGAAGAAGAAGGAAGGAAGGAAGGAAGGAAGGAAGGAAGGAAAGAAAGAAAGAGGGAGGGAGGGAGGGAGGGAGGAAGGAAGGATGGATAAATAAGGGTAGAATATTTTCATTATGTGGGAAGAATAAATAGTGTATATAAAGCATATCTGTGTGTATACATGCACACATGCATATTCATATGTGTGTATGTGCTTGTGTGTACAGATGCAGACATGATTTTTTTTCACATTTGGTATAAGGAAGTAGTGTTGGCAAACACCTGATGCACACTGTCTCTGTCAGGTAAAAGGCAAGGTCACTTTCTGAAAACCACTGGGAATGTTGAGGTTTGGGGGAGTTTTTAGCAAAGGAAAATATTTTTAAATGATAACTATGAAAATTGTAAAATGCTTGAGTAGAATAACAGTAAAAGAATCTGGGCATTGTTTAGCCACCAGATGAGATTTGTGGCAGTGTATTTTGTGTAGTGTCACTATGACCATCTGGAAGATTTCATCCAAAATATTCAGCAGTTCTATTATATGACAGAAAAAGTGAACATTTAGATTTGTTTAGTTTCTGAGATTTAAGGAGAAAAACTTAAAATATAGGCATAAATATGGTGAAAGAGTGAACTGTGTTACAGAAACTCACAGTTTAAGGAAATAGCAGATAACTTATTCATAAGGATAGAGTTAAGTATTTAGGGCAGAGGGAGAGTCAGTGTATAAGGAAAGAATTGTCTGGGGAAAGAAAACGAAGAACACTGGAGACTGTAAATTAAGTTTTTTTTTCTTTTCTTTTTCCTGGTGTATGAGGAACATTTGTTAAATATATATTAAAAAATAGATGGACATGGAATTGGGGCAAAATCAAACTAATAATAAAAGTGCAAATTATAGACTTAAGAAGCTCCTTGAAAAAAAGTAAAATAAACTCATTTAATAAAGCATTAATAGCCAGGCATGGTGGCGCATGCTTGTAATCCCAGTACTTGGGAGGCTGAGACAGGAGAGGCGCAGGTTCGCGGCCAGCCTCAACTACTTAGTGAGGCCCTCCGCAACTTAGTGAGACCCTATTCCAAAATAAAGAATAAAAAATAGGGCTGGAGGTGTAGCTCAGAGGTAGAATGCCCCTGGGTTCCATCCCCAGTACCGCAAAAAAAAAATAGCATTAATAGCTGGAGAAAGCATAGTTTAAAATTCTTCATAGCTCTTAGGAATAGCAATAATATATTAATAAATTTAGTTGGGAGTGATTTTCAACCAGTGAAATTGAATATTTTGCCTAGGATTTTCAGAGAGATATTTATCCATATAAAACAGACAAGGTTAACACTAACACATACATGGCTTCTTTCAAATTGTTCCCACTACTTCAGTAGTTCCTTCGTGTTCCTTTCCATAGTTGCTATAAGAAAAGCTTTAATAAAATGTATACCCTTGCTGCTTAGTCTCACCACCCGGCCACTTCTTTCTGCATTCAAGCTATCTTTAGGTCATTTTTGGAGTTGATCTCCAAAGGATTCTCATTCATGATGGTCTTCCCTAAGTGACTTAGCAATAATGGCTTTTTCAGTAAAGAACTTAAAAACAAAAATATACAAATAAAATACATATGTTATAATTCTAAATAATTGTACTGAGAACATGTTCCTTCCTAAAAATTAAATAGCCTAAGTTCTAAACAATTCTGGTAGTTACTGATTTTTAGAACATGCAGTCCTTGCTTTGCCACTATTCTAGAGTCTCTAAAAATGCAGCCATATGACCTTAATGAAGGCCAATATAGAGACATAAAGAGGAAAATGTTTTCAAAAAAATTAAGATACCTCAGAGGAAGAAAAAATACTAGCAAAAACCTTCCCAAATAGAAATGGCCAATAAATACATCAAAAAATGTTCAACATCATTAGCAATCAGGAAAATACAAATTAAAACTACACTGAGATGCCATCTAACCCCAATTAAATTGGCAATCATCAAGAAGTCAAACAACAATAAATGCCGGTGAGGATGTGGGGAATGAGGAACTTCTACACTGTTGGTGGGATTGCAAATTAGTACAGCCACTGTGGAGATCAGTGTGGAGATAACTTAGGAAACTGGGAATGGATCTACCATATGATCCAGCTATAACACTCTTGGGTATCTCTCCAAAGGGACTGAAATCAGAATATTATAGTAACATGTGCATATCCATGTTTATAGCAGCACAATTCAAAATAGTCAAATTATGGAACTAACCCAGGTGTCCATCAACAGATGAATGGAATTCAAAATTATGGGTTATACATACAATGGGATTCTACTCAGCAATAAAGAAGAACAAAATGATGTCATTTCCAGGGAAATGGATGGACCTGGAGAATGTTATGTTAAGAGGGATTAGCCAGTCATAGAAAGTTCACTTTATGAACTTTATGAACTGGGCCATATGTTTTCTCTCATATGCGGAAGTTAGGGAGTAATCAGGATACCAGAGGGACTTTACATAATGGAAGAAAAACTCCAGTGAAGCGAGGGAGGTGGTCTTGGTGGGGGAGAGGGAGAATTAATGAAGGAAATATTTCTACTGACATTATGTACATATGTGAGAATATCAATGCCAATCTCAATATCATGTATAGGGAAGAGGGGAGTGGGGAGGGAGCCTGGGGAAAACTCACCAAGTGCTGTGTGCATGTGTGTCACTATCACCATGAACTATATTATGATGTGAGACAATAATGTACCAATAGAAGTAGAAAAATGAACCTTGGATATATTTCACAATATTTAAAAAACACAGATAAAAATATTAGAAGATGATCCAAATGTAGAATGTAATATAATTCCAGTGCACAGAAAAGATACTCACTCTGTATCACAAATTACATGACAAGGAATAAGCCTGTTTGTTTTTTTACTAAGAAGTACAATACTTTAATTTCAAATTTTTTACTTACCGTTAAATATCAGTTTTATTTTTTCATTTCTCTGTAAGTTTATAAACAAAAACAATAAAGTTATAATGCTTTAAAAATAAACACAAAAGGAGACAAAAATATGAAAATACAATTTTGGAAAATATATTTTTTAAAGTTCATAAATGCATATATATTTTCCCATTGATTGCTAAAATATCTTTGCATGGTTTCAGCATGCAAGGTAATTTCTACTGTTTAGAACACTATGCAATGTGAGTATAGACTTTACTATAAAAACAAACATTAAATTAACAGTTTTATTTTTACTTTTTAGTATTTATTGGTGCATTATACATCACATTAAGGTTAAAAGTGATCAAACATACATTCACACAGCACTTTGTGTGTTTTCCTCCACTTCTCACCCTGCTCCCCCCTTCTCCCTCCCCGTACATATTTGTGAGATTGGTACTGATAGCATTATATATGGACACACCGTTATTTGAACTGTTGCCTTCATCAACTTTCCTTTTGTCACTCTCCACCACCCTTGCCCTACCCCCTTCCACAATTCTACTGGTCTCTTTCCCCATTCATCTAAAGCCCATTATGTTTTCTATTTTCGTTCTAGCTTCCATGTATGAGGGAAAACATTTGACCCTTGACTTTCTGAGACTGGTGGAACTCACTAAGCATAATATTCTCTAATTCCAGCCATTCTCCTGCAAATGACATAATTTTGTTTGTTCTTTATGGCTAAAATTCCATTGTGTCTATATATCCCATTTTCTTTATCCATCCATCTATTGACTGACACCTAGGTTGGCTTCATAATTTGGCTATTGTGACTGTGCTGCTATAAACACGGATAGGCATGTATCACTACAGAATTCTGACATTAGTTCTTTTGGAAAGAAGTAAAGGAGTGGTATAGCTGGGTCATATGTTGGTTCCATTCCTCGTCTTTTGAGGACCCTCCAGGCTGTAGTTCTCCACAGTAGTTGTACCAGCTTTTAGTAACATCGTACTTTATGTGGAAGTTCATTTGGAGAACTTCTAATTATGCGGTAAATCCCTATCAACTCAGTTGTACCTATTAACTCAAATAGAAAATTAAGAATAGTTTGAAATAATTTGAGCTCATTTTGGGTAAAGTTATTCCTCAAATCCCTGTGGCACTATATGTTTCTGAAATTAAACACTAAATTTGAATGTATCAATGATGACAGTTGTGTTGCTTCAGTTTTGTCCTCCTTTGTGATCATTTGAAAAAAATTAATTTTTTTAAGTTGTAGAAATTCATCTCAAAAAAGATGATGTATTTTTGTTTTTTTGCCGTAACAGAATAAGATGTAGGCATTATCTGTATTTCTGCAAATTCATTAATGCAATTAAAAACTGCTAATTCCATACTTTTTGGTTTCTGTATAATACCAATTATATTGGATTCACTTTATTACCATTGCTTCTGGTCTGGATTTAACTTTACCTTGCTTCTGTAAACTTGCTTCGGACCATTTTTCTAACATCCATACCATTTCTGCATCTGAATATAACTCTAGGTAATTTGCCTGATAACTTCTTCACTCTTATAATCTCTATCATCCTAAAATTAAAGCCTGGTTTCTTGTGTCAAACCTTGCCAGTCAAGTGCTCTGCCACTTAACTACATCCCCACCCCTCAATTCTTTTTTTCTTTGTCCAATATGTCATTTTATTTTTAAATATACTTTTATTGGTGCATTGTACTTTACATCATAATGAGGTTCAGAGTGATAGGAACACACATGCGCACAGCACTCGGTACGCTTCATTCTGGATCCCACTCCCCTCTTCCGTACATGGTATTGAAATTGCTTTTGATAATTTTGTATATGTGCATAGCATTATTTGAAGTGTTTCCTTCATCAAGTCTCCTCCCCCTCCCCTAGACCCTACCTTTAATAGCAAAACTAGTTTGCATTTTATTCTGTCTCCCATTTATGTACTTCTTTAGTTTTTCTTATAAGAAATAATGGTATAAATTAAAATACAATAGTATTCAATTTATTAAATAATCAGCAACTAAAGAGGTAACATAAATTGAAGGCAAGGGATTTTATTAATTTTTTCTCAAAGATTTCTATTAGAAAGAGACTGTGGGTATAATGCCTTCACCTGTATTTTCTAAGTGAACAAAGTAATATAACTGTCTCCACAATTATCAAATGATATATTATATCTCACTAAAGTAGCACATAAAGGATATTTTCCCATATTCTCTCAGTTGTAACAATATCAAATTGAGTTTCATAGAGTATATTAGTGTAAGACTGCCAGTATATAAGCACATATATGATGACTATGCAAAGGTGAGGCAGGAAAAATGGGGTTTACTGGAGTATTTCTCTTGTGAGGTTGAGAGAAAGCATATTTATAACAAAGTAGAATTCCAAAATTGCTTTAGTTGCTTGTGGTTTGGGGTTGTCATTTATTTCTTTGTGTGACAGGTATGGGTTCATTTCTGATCAAATTATATAAGGTAGCCTGGGAAACATGATTTTTCCACACAATATTGGAGTAATATAGAAAGGTTAATGAAAATTAGAAGTAAGCTACAACCAGAAGAGAGAACATTATCAGGGAATAAGTGAGATTAACTTGACAGTAATATCGATTTAGCACTGGACTGGATGGCTGTCAGTATTTTTTATAACATTGGTCTATGATTGATGCCTCTATAAGTTTTACTTCAATACAAGATTTGAGTTACCAAGTAGCCGGTTATACTGAGACAGCTATTGAATGTATTGCATTATGTTTTCAAATTGCACTCTGGTAATAATGAACATGAGAAAGCAAGATGTGGTCTCAGATAAGTATTGACATATGTGTAAGGTTTCATGATGCATTTTTATCATTGCGCAGAAATAATTAAGTTTACTGAGGAGAGAAGAAATATGGAAGGATAGGAACCTAACTGTAGATCATCATTACTAACATAAGAAAGGACTAAAGTAATATTTCTGTCATATAAGTAGACTTCAGTTCCAATAAGATTAAAACACCTGGCGGGTGCAATTATATGTGTATAGATGGAATTCTACATGATCTGATTAGCAATATACTATCAGATCTTTTCTTTCTGAACATATATACTGAACACAATATACTATTGTGGCTTAGAACAAAAACATTCCCCAAGATCATAGATTGTTTGCTACATTGTGCATCAATTACTTTGAATATTCTAGACTCATTGATATTTCTTTTGATTTCCTTAAAAATATCAACATGCATAAGCTTAGGAAATGATTCAAAATTGAGTCTCAGAATGAAAGATCTGAAAATTAGACAATAATATTAAGCATTAGCACTTTATTTACACATCATACTAAAGGAAAACAGATTGACTAGATTCTACTATTTACATAATGCAAGTAACATAGTTTGTAAGAACTGGTATTGCTTCATGGGTGTTAATAACACTAATTCATTTCTTAAATGAATATTGTCTATGAATTTTATTTGTAAAAATAGACCACATGTAAGTATTAAAATTTGCAAAAAAATGTTCTCGCAATGAACTATTTGCATCATGGATTTTTTCCAGTCTCACATAAAATCCAACAGCTTCACATGGGCTCATCATATTTTTCCTATCTTATCTAATATATTTTTCCCACTTTGCTTTGATCCAGTGCATGCTCGGTGGTCTATTGATGTGGAGGATTCCATGTTAAAATAATGTAAATAAAAATATACAGTTGTCTAGCAAATAAACTGTCAGCAAATCAAAAAATATGCCACTGAATACAAAGCTATAGAAAAAACTAGATCCAATCCTCCAAATAAGTTATCTGTCTCTGGAAAATGCATTTCTTGAAGATTTTGACATCAAAAATTAACTGCCTAGTTTCATGTGAATAATATTTTCTTAATGAAATTGGAGTTATACACATTTAAATGTCTGGAAACTTTTGTGAAATATAAAATGTGTAGTAACTATTTTGTAGTCCTTTTTATCTATTCAAGGGGTTGGGTTCTGAACTGTAAGTTGCTACAAGAAAAAAACGAGCTGTGACAAGTGTAGTCAAAGTTGAAAGTTAATAGTTGATGAAGAAAGTCACTCAATATGATTTTTAGCAACATAAACTCACCATCGCTATGTTGTATGCAAATCTAGAGCTCACTTGTGTTTATTCACCTTATAGTTTACTCACTCACCTAATATCATACTTCACAGTGAAAAGCCGAATTATTTCCCCTTGACATAGGGAACAAGTCAAGGATATCCATTCTCACTGTTCCTGTTCAACAAAGTAGTGAGGTTCTTAGCCAGCACAATTAAAGCAGAAAGAAAATAAAGGGCATACAATTTAAATAAAAGAAGACTGCCTCAATTTTCAGGAGAGAGAAAGAATCCGAAGGAATCTGCTGAACAAAATACCTATAACTAATAAGTGAGTTTTTAAACTGGGTGTGATGCCTATAATCCCAGAATTTGGGAGGCTGAGACAGGAGGATCATGAGTTCAAAGCCAACCTCAGCAATTTAGTGAGGCTTGAATCAATTTAATGTGACCCTGTTTCCAAATAAAAAATAAAATAGGGCTGGAGGTGTAGCTCGGAGTTAGAATGCCCCTGCATTCAATCTGCAGCACCACACAAATAATAAATAAATAAATAAATAAATAAATGTGAGCTTTCAAGGTCCCAGACCACAAGATCAAAAGTAACAAAGAATTAGTTATATTTTATATACTGGCCATGAACCTGTTGAGATTGAAATTAAACCACAATACCATGTACAACGTCATATTCCTGGTTTGATGTATACTACATTAACTTAAGCTAGAACTCTCAGAGAAGCTGGCTGAGAGTCCATGGCCCTCCATGTTCTTTAAGTGAAAAACTTCCACTCATGTTTTTCATAAACAGTTTCTCCTCTCCCCAACATCCGAACTCACTGTGGCACTCCATACTTCTCCCACTTGGTTAGTAACAATTTGAATGAGACTTGGCCTTAGGGATATTGCTGTGAGAGGAAATGGACTTTGTTAGAAATGAAAGAATGATTTTCCCTAACTTGTCAATATAGAAAGTTTCACTGGTGACATGTCTTAAATCGCTTGATTACAGAGTGACAATATTTATCAGGTGATATGGAAGAAGTCAACAGGATGATGCTGGTCTTGCACAGGGCCCTGGTTCTGGGAGCTCCATTTGGTGACAGTTATTAACTCCATTTGTTGTTGGAATGAATAGGAGAAATTTGAAGGGAATTGTCTGGAGGAAGGGAGAAACTCAGCTTGCTTAAAGCCACAGTTATCTGCTAGGGTACATAGACTTATTTTAATAATCTTTCAACTGTGATATATATACTGGTGCATATTAGCTGATATGAGCCCAGATTGCATATGATTCTATCCAGTAAGGTCAGTTGTTTCCATTTTCTTCTCATTAGTGTGAGGGGGATATATGATTTATGTGTTCATAGTATTGTCTTAGGAAATGATATTTAAGACACTTCAATTATCTTTTTAAAAATTTCACATTCTAATGTTAGCAGTGCATTCTCTGAAATAAATTGGTGATGTTAAAAAATAAAAAAGAAATTAAGAGTTAGTGATTTTGAGTAGCAAGATATTTAAACCAGCTGGATGTGGTGGTGAATACCTGTAATCCAGTACTTGGGAGGCTGAGACAGGAGGATGACAAGTTCAAGAACAGCCTCAGCAACTTAGTAAGACTCTCAGCAACCTAGTGAGACCCTGTTTCAAAACAAAAAAAAAATATATAAGAAAAGGACTGGGGAAGTAGTTCAGAGGTAGAATGTCTCTTCAATCCCTAGTACTGCAAAAATACATACATACATACATACATACATATATACATACATATGTACGTACATACATAAAATAAATAAAATTTAAAAGGGCTGGGGGTGTAGCTCAGAGGTAGAATTCTCCTGCATTCAATCCCCACTGCCACACACACATACACACACACACACACACACACACACACACACACACACACACACAGATCTTTAAACTTACTATATAGTGTTTTAGTTTTCCTTGTTATGCCATAACTAGAAATGCCCTAAGCTTATGGATTTTAAAAATAAAACTATAATATAATTTTACATTGTCTAACATAATATGAAAGTTATGTTCTATTTATGATCTAACTAAGGCACAGGTTTGAATAACTTGCTCTTAATGTACAGGTTGTAAATTATACTGTGCTTTTATTTCTCTAGAATCTTCGTCTACACACCATGACTCCCAATTTTATCAGAAAAAAAAAAAAACCAGTTTCTTTGTTTTTAGGCCATTTCATCCTCAGGAGTTAGAGTGTATTAGAGAGTGACTAAGCTCCGGAACACAGACAGGCAGGTCACAAGGGAAAAACAATATTAATGGTGAGAGATTGAGAAATGTCAGTTCCTCAGAACTAAAGCCAACCAAACAAAAACGAACACTGTCTCTATCTCTATATTATACAAAGTCCTAGCAGCTCCAGTTTCTGAAAACAGTACAGGATATAAAGCTACAAAATGATAATTTTTCTCTCATTGTTAATGGATATGAATGTGATGATTTACTTTAAAAAGTGACACATACATATATTTTATTTCCCTTTTGCCTGTTTCACCTTTTGATTGATGAATCATCAAACTAATGTCATATTTTAATGAGTTTTTAGCTGTTACATGTACCATTACAATCTTGGCAACCTGCCTTGACTATCGTATTTACTTCAGGTATTTATGCTTTTGAATAAATGTATAAAACATCTTGAAATAAAAAATGCATTTTATCCAATTATAAGAAAGTTAAAAAATAAAAACTGTAAATGCCTACAGAAATTGCATAAATGAATCTAATTTTGTAATTATATCATTTCTGAATTATTAGAACACTGAGAATATCCCTATAATTTATCAATGCATTAATTTGCAATGATTTTTGTGAATTATATAAAAGATAGATAAGTCAGTGTTTTACCATAATTTTTGTTCAGTATTCTCTTAAAATTCAATACTGAATTATTTTAAAAATAATCAATAATACTTAGAAATAAAGATGTCTGTCTACATTATTATGGAATAGCTTCTCCAGCTAAGTTAAGATATAATTTTACATAATTCATCTTTATACTTCCATTGAGGAAAGAACAAAGATACTTAAAATGAGAGTACGATTTTCTGTGGACAAATAAATTTCAGAAATGCAACCAATCATTATTCCATTTAAGCTTAAACTTTACCATAGTTTTTTTCTTCTCATTATAATTACTTTGATTGTGTATAAATACAATAATAGGCCCTTATTCTAGTTGCTTTGTTCATTTTTATTGGGTATTTTAACAGGGATGCATTCACCCCAGGAAAAATAGGGGTGGAGGACATATTATGTAATATCAGAAATCATCAGCTTAAATTCTTAGAAAGACATGCCTATATGCAAGCCAGAGAATTCAAAACATGAAGCAAGCTCATCAACGCCTGCTGAGAAATGAAAACTAAAAAGGAGACATTACAGATTATTAACATGTTTGCAAACATGGCTTTAGAACTAGAGAAACTCAAAAGGAGCTTGACCAAATTGGGGGTTCTTTTAAGGAGAGAGTGCTTGGGAAACAGGACTTCTACTTCACACTGACATTACACTGAGAATAACACTTGCAGACACAGGAAAGGAAACGTTTCCAGTTGTGATCCTGGAAGAGTATAAGGGAGGTAAGGGAGGGGGGTGGAGGCTGCCGTTTTATATTATAGATTAATTAAGATTTAGATCATGAGAGAAAGCATTTGATTGAGGTGAAATATATTACTTCAAGAGTCTACAAGCTCTAAAGGGCTCCTCTGATGTCCACAATGTCTTTGGTACTGACTATAGTGGAATCCAGTAATAGGTCATGCAGCTGCATATTCAAGTTATCTTGCACGTTCTGCCGCCTGCTACCTCTGACTGAGAGAAGTCATGGTCTCAGAAAGCACGGCTCCCTCCCGTGGTTCTCCCTTAGAGCTAGGTCTATACCCCACAGCTTGAAGGGCTCTTGTCCAGAATGTCATCCAAGAGGTTTGTGCATTTCAATGTGGAGACATGGAATAGGCGTCATAAGAGGAAGCCAAAGGAGTCATAGTGGAAATCGAAATATCCTTTGTAAGACATGTGCTTGGAAATGGGAGAGGTCTCCACTCTCTACCACCAGTTCTTAGTCAGCAAAACAAGGTAGGAAGAGATATGACATTTCTTTTCTTTTATGATGTGGTCAGTAAAATAAGAAAGCAAGTATCCATAAATCAATTAAAATTATCTTTAATTTTTAGTGGGAGGGTGCTAGAAATAAAAATATTTTTCTGGTCAGACCGTCTGACCAAATCCAAAGTTTACCTAATTTGTTCTATATTTCAAGTTGAAATACACTTATCTGGATCATTTTAAAAAATATTCATTCTGCTTCAATTTTCTATGATGGTGGAGTGGCATGCATGACAACATATATTAACTGACCTTTGTTATGACTTTCTTTATTACAACTGAAGTTAAGTAAATAGAAAGATTAACAAATTTCTTCTAAACTGGGCATGGTGGCACATGCCTGTAATCCCAGTACTTGGGAAGTTGAGACAGGAGGATCGCAGGTTCAAGACCAGCCTTAGCAATTTAGGGAGACTCTCAGCAATCTAGCGAGACACTGTTTGAAAACAAAAATAAAAATAGAACTGGGAGTATAGCTTGGAAGTAGAATGCCTCTGGGTTCAATCCATAGTAACACACACACACACACACACACACACACACACACACACAAAGAAATTTCTTCTAGCTGAGCTGATGGGCACAAGCCTATAATCCCAGTATGTGGGAGACTGCTGAGACAAGAGGATCATAGGTTTGAAGCCAGTGTGTGGTAATTTAGTGAGACCCTGTTTCAATTAATTAATTAATTAATTAGTTTAAAGAAAAGAAGAAAATTTCTTCCAGCTGCATATGTATATGTAGAAGAGGTTATTTGAGGTGAGTTAAGGTGAATTAAGGTAGTTCTTTTCTAGAGGGTATATAGTATCATCTAGGAATTTATTTATGAGAGTATAAAATTTAAAAATAAGTTGAACATGCTAATACAAGAACCTATTTGATGAGACTGATTGGATGTCTTGTGTCTCAAACAGCATGTTGATAGAATTTTCCACTTTTCATTTCAGTGGAGGCATGATCTTTTTTGAATCTTCAAATTCTCTGGTACTCTGTAGTTCAAGTCAATTGGGAGCTATTGTGGATCAGTAGCTAAGCAACAGATTTAAAGTCCAGGGGCTATTCTCCTATATTTCCTCTGCCAATAGCTTAGCATGAGATGGTGAGCAAACCATTTAACCTTCCAATTTCACTATCCCTCATCTTTTCAACAGGGAGGTAATAGAGCTTATTTCTCACAGCTTGGTGAAATATCTCTTAAACAGATTCCCCAAATGTAATGGAAAAGATGCTCTACTCTACGGTCACAAAGCAATAGTACTTCCATTTGATTTTTATACATGATGTGTAAACCATTAGAGGCAATATTTCCCAACAGATAAATATTCACTCACTATGCCTTGTGGCCTCTAAAATAACACATTATAATTTTCTCATATCCCATCAACTACCAAAGCATAGAAGCATTCACAAATGAGGCTAGATTTCCTTAAACCCTTCAATTTTGTGGTTATATATGGAATCTGCTGAACCATATTTAATATTTGAAGGTTATTTTTGAGAGTGAACACCAGGAAACAGGGCAGAATTCTACAGCATGCTGATATAGACATAGAATGTCTCCTTTACTTTCTATTAAAACCTTTGGTTTGCCTGATATTCTAGTTTTTATTGAAGTGTCTGCTTATATAGAAAAAATAAAAAGAAATGGATATTAAAGTGTCAAAAAGAAACTTATCTCAATATTTTCACAGTAAAAGTCACTTTCGCTTCTTTTTCTTCATAGAACTGATGCTGAAATTCACAATATGAGCCAAGCAGGGTGGGAGAAAATAACATTGGTGGCAGGGGGTATGCTTCCAGCATCCAAGTGATCAGTTACTTCTGTACCGAGGAGGGATGATTTTACAGAGTGCCCAGTTCATCCCATGCTTGTCTATTCTCAAGTCTTAGTAGAAGACTTTGCAAATGTATTTGCTCATACATTTACTCACATCACCCCAAATTCCACTATTTGGATGACAGAAGAAAATTTTCAAGACTGCTAAAGAAACCCCCTCATATACCTTTGATTAAAATGCATCTATTTGGCAGAGGTATACATATCCTTCATGGAGCCAAAGATGATACTGTAGATAAGCATTCTGTGCGTTTCTATGATATGATGAATTTGTACTTTATTTTTACTTCCTTTGTTTTATTTTGTTTTTAAAGAGCCTGCCAATTGCAAATACTAGGGAATATAGACAGACAGAATGTAATTTTCCATTTGAAATGTAGCCAGATCATCCCAAGAGCCAGAGGAAGTTGCTATCTCTTCAATTATTAAAATCATATTACTATACCAGATATTGTACAATTTGGACACATTTTAATAACTACCATTAGTTGCTACTGTCATAGTGTGTCAACAGAGAGAGGAGCTAAACAGCATGAGGCAGTGGAGAAGAAATCAAGGCTTGTACAACCAGGGCCTTACAACATTCATGTAAAGCTCATTTGCACTTCAACTTGGTTTTCATGTCCCCAATAATGGCACTGAAGTCGCCATTGAAAAATTGACCAAGGGGGAAGGAGACAGTTCAAATGATACTACAGCAATATGTGAATGCATTATGACCAATCTCACTAATTCGTGGAGGGAGCAGGATGGGATGTGGAGGGAAATATGCAAACAGCTGTATGCATGTATATTTTCAGCACATGGAACTTCTCTATGATGTATAATTGTAATGCATCAATAAATTATGGAAAATGACCATTTTATCTTGTAATTTATTGCACTTACCTCCTTTTTTATTCAATTTTTCTGTTACTATAGACATTGTGGGCACATCATTCCTTACAAAATCTAAATATGCATATTGACTTAACCTCTGTTCCTGAAACACTAAAACATGTATTTTTTGCCCTAAAATATAAAATATCTATTACTTTATTTTTATATAGTTCCTAACCTAATGGTTTTAAGATTTCTAGTAAATTTTACCTTACAAAAAAGTAGTACATGACTTTCTTAAAGACCATTTACCCAAATCATGGGAAATTATGCATTCTTATCCCAAAACTTTAAATTCTTCATCAATCTGTCAAAATAATCTGTCTCCTTAAAACAAAATAGAGAGTAAACACCTAATTTGTTGATTCTGGATATTTCCAGTCTATTTCAAAAAGTCCAGATTTTAAGATATTTAAGGATCTTAGATTCTGAGTAAGATATGGCAATTTAGGATTCAGGTATGACTGGTTACTTCAGTAGAAGTAGTGAACATAGATTTATTTGGAATTTGTTTTTAGCATCAGTGAGATTTCTAAAGACTAAAATGATCCATAGAAGAAAGAGTTCATTTAAATTTGGTTAGAGACAATTAGCTAATATCTGAGAGGGTGATAATTTTAATTCAAGGGCAACGTTTGCATCTCAGATTGTGTTCAGACTAGCCACTTTGGATTTATGTTATTTTTTAGTTGTAGGGTAAGGTAGCATAAGTAAGAGATCAAGAATAAGCAAACACACAAGCACTACTTTAATGAAAAACATTAAGAGATAGATATAAATAGGGCTTAGTGGCTCACACTTGTAGTCCTAATACTTGGGAGGCGGGGACAGGAGGATCACAGGCTCCAGAACAGTCTCAGAAACTTAGGCTCTCGGCAACTTATTGAGACCCTGTTTCAAAATAAAAAATGAGGTCTTTGGGTGTAGCTTAGAGGCAGAATGTCCCTGGGTTCAAACCCTAGCACCAAAAAATAAATGAATGAAGAAATCATGGATGTAAGTAGTGTCTAAAGTGAGATAGAAGATGATGCTACAGTTGCTCTAGCAGTATCAGAACAATGTCCAAGGAGCAAACATCAGTACTGTGGACATTGGACAAGAGCTTTTTAGGGGTGGGCATGGGATGGAGCCTATTCATGAGGTACTACTGGATATGTAGCCTGGTGGCATGATGGCTAGCCATTGCTTACACAGATTTAACTTTGACCATCCAGTTCTTTGCAAGCTTTAACTTTCATATGAATCACCTGAATATTTTATTGAAATTAAAGATTCTGATTCAGTAGGTCCAAAGTGAGTGTTGAGATTCTGTATTTGAGAATGTTCCCATATAATGTGGATGCTGCAAGTCCCTAGAGCAAACACTGAATTGTGTCTAGAGTTAACCAAAGTGAGCTGGAATAGAACAAAATAAATGGTAGGTATTAGGAGGTGAAGGTAAAAATGCCTGGTACATGACCAAAATGACTTAGAAGAAATTTAGAGTGGTCTCAAGTTCTATGAAGCAGGAGGTGACAGTTTATCTGATAATTTTCCTTCTTCAATCAGGTGAGTTTGATTAGGAACACCTGTTACATGTGATAAATATCCAATCTAAAATGTAACACCTCTCCTCTTTCTTACTTTATCTTAAAATAGACTACACACACACACACACACACACACACACATATATATATATATGTACGTGTATATATATATGTATGTATGTGTATATATATATATATATATATATATATAAGAGAAGGGAGGTATGTATGTATACACACACACACACACACAGGCACTTTAAATTGCTTATGAAATAATTATCATGTTGCTGTCTTCTTTTATACTATTTCTGTAGATTCAGAACACAGAAAGATCTCCAAAAATATTTATTGAAGTGATTTAAGAAAGAATACAAATTGCCAAATACATGCTTTGTGTTCCAAATATTCTTGGTTGGGAAGAACTTGAGGGCAAATAAGGGCTGGAGCTCTTGCAAGCATCTACGGGCTAATATACAAGTACTTATGTTGTATGGTCATCTGCACCAAGCTGAAGTTTTCATTTTAGTTATATGAGATTTCTTTTTTTTTATGTTTTTATTGGTGCATTGTAGTCTCACTTCACAATGAGTATCAGTTTGGTGTTAACATACATGCACACAGCTCTTGGTGTCCCTCCCCCCCACATGTAGCACTGAGAATGATGTTGGTATAATCTCACATATACACATTGTTTATGACAGTAATTCCATGGATTCACTACTTTCTTACCCTT
>PVJS01035383.1:0-21046 GCA_004027185.1 Glis glis | reverse complement strand
AATTCGGAATTCTCCGTCTTGCATTTCCTGCAGATCAGAGTCAGTGATCTCACTTGTTGATGCTTTGTGGATGTTTCCTGTTTCCTCACTGTTCTTCATTCTTGCATTTTCGGTGTTTTCCATTTTGTGTTTCTGTTGCCTTCGCATCATTTTCCTTTCTGTGTATGAGACCTCTTGATGGCTCCTGTGGTCCCAATTGAGTCAGTGTGCTGCAGGCTGTGGGTCTCTCTCATCCGGTTGGCTGGGGCGTGGTACTGTGTCTGGAGAGGTACGCAGGGTCTGGAGCTCAGGTGTTGTCACGTGAGGAGCACTTCAAGGTGTGGTGTTGGGTGCGGGTACTGATGCACGGGTGATGGTGTCAGAAGGTGTCCTGTTTCCGAGGCACAGGTGCTGGGGATGCACACGTGTTCCAGGTCTCTGGCAATGTCGCTGGAGGGTGCCCGGGCCCTGATGCGCTGTGCTGAGGATTTCAACGGGCCCGTGGGGGGTGCGGGCTCCAGGTATCATAAGGGGTGCCTAATGGTGCGCAGGTTCTGTGGCGTGGCACAGATGATCGCGCGTGGGTCCCAGGGGGGATTGTGTGCTCCTAGATCTCAGATGTCAGCGCCAGGGTGTGTCCTGACTCAGAGACAACCCGGAGAGTGGCGCGGGTCTTGGGTGGCTACGCCGGAGGGTATCCAGACTCTGAAGCGTAGCACAGAGGCTCCTGGCGCAGGGGCCGCCTAGGTGGCGCGGAGGCTGTCAGGGTTACGCCCAGGCCTGGCGAAGAGGCTGCCGAGGTGAGGCCACAGCTTGAGGCGAGCGTAGAGGCCTCCAAAGTGATGCTGAGGCTGCCGAGGTGGCGCAGAGGCTGCTGGGGTGGCGCGGAGGCCTGGGGCGGGTGCAGAGACTGCCGAGGTGACACGGTGTGGGGGGATCCGAGGTCCAGGGCAGGCGTAGAGGACGTCAAGGTGGCGGGTGGGGACACCGGGGTCTGGTACCTGGCGCGAGGGCCGCCGAGGTGGCGCAGGGACTGCTGGTGTGGCGCGCGTTTCGTGCGCACGGAGATGCCTGGGGGTGTCCGGTACCTGGCTCTGGGGCGGCCCGGCCCAGGTGGCTCAGGGGCCGGCGGTGTGGCCTGCGTGCAGAGACGCCTGGGGGTGTCCGGTACCTGGCTCTGGGGCGGCCCGGCCCAGGTGGCTCAGGGGCTGGTGGTGTGGCAAGCACGGAGACGCCTGGGGGTGTCTGGTGCCTGGCTCTGGGGCGGGCGGTGTGGCGCGCGCAGGGAGACACCTGGGGGTGTCCGGTACCTGGCGCGGGGGCGGCCCGGCCCAGGTGGCTCAGGGGCGGGTGGTGTGGCACCCGCGGGGAGACGCCTGGGGGTGTCCAGTACCTGGCGTGGGGGCGGCCCAGCCCAGGTGGCTCAGGGGCCGGAGGTGTGGCATGCGCGGAGATGCCTGGGGGTGTCTGGTGCCTGGCTCTGTGGCGGCCCGGCCCAGGTGGCTCAGGGGCGGGCGGTGTGGCACCCGCGGGGAGACACCTGGGGGTGTCCGGTACCTAGCGCTGGGGCGGCCCGGCCCAGGTGGCTCAGGGGCCGGCGGTGTGGCACGCGCGCGGAGACGCCTGGGGGTGTCCGGTCTTAATGCATTTTTTTACCTCATTTCTTGCAGTACTCTTTCATGTTTGAAATATTTTCTTGCAGTGAAATGTTCTAATTCTCTTCTCATTTCCCGTTGTGTATGTGTATATTCTATAGAATAAAGATTTTCCTTTTTTCTTCTTTATTATGGAGATTACATTTAACAGCTTAATAAGAATTCAATTTGAATTTATACCAGCCAACCTCAATGACAAACCAAAAATCTCTTCCTATTTAACTCTGTCCTTATCATTTTCAGTTGTTGATGTCACAGAATTACATTTTTACATTGATTATCTGAAAATATAAACCTAGTGTTTATGTATTCATCTCTTAACTTATGTAGAAAACAAAACACGAAGTTGGAAAGCAAAGCTAGCTTTTAAACTAATAATCCTTTTAAAATATATTAGTTTCTTAAATCCTGTAGAATACAGAAAGGGGATTTACAAACTAAAGTTAAGATAATGCTAGTTTTTATAACCCTCCATGTACTTGCCTTTACTGAGATTCTTCTTTTTTTTGTGGTACTGGGGATTGAACACCAGGACATTCTACCTCCAAGCTATACCCCCAACCCTATTTTTTATTCTTTATTTTCAAACAGGGTCACACTAAGTTGCAGAGGGCCACACTAGGTGGCTGAGGCTGGCCGCAAACCTGCGATCCTCCTGTCTCAGCCTCTCAAGTACTGGGATTGCAAGTGTGCGCCACCACGACCAGCTGAGACTCTTACTTCTTTATACAATTTTAATTTACTGTCCAGTGACTGTTCACTTCAACTTGTAGGATATCTTTCAGGTCTAGTGGTGATGAACTCCTTCGGCTTTTGTTTATCTGGGAATGTATTAATTTCTTCCTGTCTTTTAAAGTACAGTTTTACCAGTTTGAGAGGATTTTTTTTTTGGTCCCACTGCTTTTTTGTTTTCAAAGTTCGTGATGAGAAATTTGCTGATAATCTTATTCAGGATGACTTCTATGTGAAGCTTCACTTCTCCCTGCTGTTAAGATTCTCTCTTTGCTGTTGACTTTCAATGGTTTGATTTAAACATAGTTTGGTCTGGGGCTCTTTGAGTGCATCTCTTTTATAGTTTAATGAGCTTCTTGAATGTTGATATTCATGCCTATGATAAAACTTCAGCTGTTTCTGGCCATTATTTCTTGAAATATCTCTCTTCCCCCTTTCACTTTTCTTTTTTAGAACTTCCTTGATGTGTGTGCTGGTCCTCAACATGGTATTCCATAAATCCTTTAGATTCTGTTCACTTTTCCTTAATCTTTTTTATTTCTATTCTTCTAATCTGATTCCATAATTTCAAATTGTCTGCTTTCAAGTTCACTGATTTTTTTCTTCTGCAAATTCAAATCTGCCTTTGAATCCCTCTAATAAAATTTTTGTTTCTGTAATTGTACTTTCCAATTCAGGAGTTTCTTTTTAATTTTTTACGTCTTTATTGGTATTTTTATTTCATTCATACACTGTTGCTTGCCTTTCTCCACAACTTCCTTTAGTTTTTTGAACATCTTTACGAAAATTCTTCTTTTATCCAGCAAGTCTGCCATCTGCTCTTTGACAGGAATGATTTCAGTTTATTTTTTCATTTGGTCATAGCTTCCTGTTTCATTGTTTATCTTGTGTTTTTTTTTGTTGTTGTTGTTGGGGAAAATTATATTTTGGAATTTATTAATTCTGGAAATCAGATTCTACTCCTTCCCCAGGGTTTGCTAACTTTTGTTTTTATCTTTGTTGCTATTGTAGGCTGTGCCTATACCAGAAATCTGTTTGAAGTATAAACTTTAATTTGACTTAGGTCTTTTTTAAGCCTATGCCTTTTCTTAGGTGTATCTAGTAATGCTCGAATTTCCTTGTATACATATAGTTTACTTTTAAATGTTCTAATTTTTAACTATCGGGTTCCTAAAATGGTAAAATGAGAAAAATAAAAGATGGAGAGAGGATAGGGAAAAATAAAAGGGAAAATGGCTCTAACCCTTAAACTCCCCTGGAAATTGCTTCAAGTGGAGAGTTGTTTGGAACAGCAGGGGAAGGGTTACAACTACAGCTACCTACCTATGTGTCTACACCACCAAGACCAGAAGCAGCAATCAAAACACAAAGCACTAAGTTTTGGAGAACAAGGTCATTTTTGCCCACCCTGGTTCCCACAAGCTGTGTGTAGACTGCTTCAAAAGCTCATGCACAGTTGCCTGCCATAGAGGCTAGGGGATGGGTGGCAGCTAAAATCACTAAAACTGAAATCACTTTGCAAATGTTTTTCTAAAAGTTGAAAACCTTAGAATAGAATCTAGAGTCTCAAAATGGTTATATCAGCCATCTAGATTCTGGCATTGAAATTATTGTCTAGTTGGGGAGGTAGATTTCTGGTCCGTGCTTCTCTGGCATCTTTACAGAATCCTCTAGAATATTTTTTCATCCCACATATCCATCATTGTTCTGTTTCCATGATATTTTGCTATGAATGCTTCTAAAGAACAAAAGCAAACCATCAAATAATTCTAGATTTGAGCCTTATGAAGACTTCCTTACTGTTAAGTACAGTTCATATTTATTATGAAATAGTTTAGTTTAGTTGATTATTAGTTGATCATTGTAAAAGCCAAAGTTTAGTTTGATAATAAATTAGCAATAATATTTATAGAATAAATACTAAAAGGATAGTTTAGCTTTATTGATTTGAAACAGATTCATTGATCTACAGGATTACATTAACACCACACCATACTATATTGATTGCTGAATCTTTTTTTAGAACTTCTGAGATCAAGTAATATAGGTCCTCCAACTTTGTTCTTCTTATTTAAAATTGACTTTATTTTTGTCTTTGCCTTTTAATAGAAATTTTAGAATAAGTTCCTATATTTCTACCAAAATATCAACTGGAAATTTGTTTGAGATTTAATTAAATATGTAGATCAATTTGAAGAACACTAAAATCTTAATAATATTGAGGTTTCTTATTTTATTTTATTAGTGCATTGTAATCATACATCTTGAAGGATTTCAGGGTGGTTGATGTATACGTGCACTCATCGATCAATTAGCCCTCCCCAATTCCCACCACCCTTCCTCCCTCCTCCCTCCTCCCTCCTTCCCATTTTCAGCATAGTAGTTGACTCGATATCTTTGTGTAAGTCCATCCTGTGCACCAGTTTGTTTCCCTCTCCTTCCCTCTCTTCTCCCCCAGTTAGTTTGCCTTCTTCACTCATCTGAGTTTTCTTTGTCTGGAGTACCTACTGTGTGGGGTCTTGGCTCATCCTCCCATGATCTCAGCACTGGGGTTCTCCGGGACGGGGCCGGGGGCTCGCCCACCCCACGTCCCCAGTGCTGGGGGAGGAGTTATCTGGGGGCAGGGCCGAGGGCTCACCTGCCCCGCATCCCCAGTGCCGGAGGGTCTCTGGATGCAGGGACAAGGGGTCACCCACCCCGTGTTCCCAGCACTGGACAGAGGGGTTCTCTGGGGGTGGGGCCGAGGGCTCACCTGCCCCGTGTCCCTAGTGTCGGGGGTCTCCAGGGTCAGGACCCAGGGCTCACCCGCCCCGCATCCCAGTGCCGGGGGATCTTTGGGGAGGGGCCAAGGGCTTACCCACCCCATGTCCCTAGAGCCGGGGGAAAGGGTTCTCCAGGGGCTGGGCCAATGGTTCACCTACCCCGCATCCCTAGTGCTGGGGGGTCTCCGGGTGCAGGGCCCAGAGCTCACCTGCCCCGTGTCCCCAGTGCCAGGGTGTCTCCGGGGTAGGCTGAGGGTTTGCCCACCCCGCATCCCCAGCACTGGGGTTCTCCAGAGACAGGGCCTAGGGCTCACCCGACCTGCATCCCCAGCACCTGGGTGAGTGTTTCTCTGGGGGCTGGGCCAAAGGTTTGTCTGCCCCGTGTCCCCAGTGCCAGTGTGTCTCCAGGGTTGGGGATGAGGGCTCACCCGCCCCGTGTCTCCAATGCTGGGGGCTCTCCGGGGGTGGGGCCCAGGGCTCACCTGCCCCATGACCCCAGTGCCAGAGCATCTCCGGGGTGGGGCCAAAGGTTCGCCCGCCCCACATCCCCAGAGCCGGGGGGAAGGGTTCTCCAGGGCAGGACCAAGGGCTCACCTGCCCTGCATTCTCATCTCTGGGGGGTCTCCGAGTGCAGGGCCCAGAGCTCACCCACCCCACATCCCCAGCGCCAAGTGGGGTCTCCAGGGCGGGGCCAAGGGCTCACCAGCCCTGCATCCCCAGCGCCGGGGGGGTCTCTGAGTGCGGGGCTGTGAGGGGTCACCTGCCCCGTGTCCCCAGCACCGGGGGTATCCAGGGGCGGGGCCTAGGGCTCACCCACCCTGCTTCCCCAGTGCTGAGGTGACTGGTTCTCCGGGGGCAGGGCCAAGGGTTTGCCTGCCCCGTATCCCCAGGCCAGAGTGTCTCCAGGGGTGAGGCCCAGGGCTCGCCTGCCCCGCGTCCACAGCACCAGAGAGGTCTCTGGGGTGGGGCCAAGGGCACTCTGGGGACAGCGCCCAGGGTTTGCCTGCCCCGCGTCCCCAGCGCCAGAGTGTCTTTGGGGGCAGGATCAAGGGCTCACCCAGCCCGCATCCCCAGCACCAGGGGGAGGGGTTCTCTAGGGACGGGACCGAGGGCTTGCCCACCCTGTGTCCCCAGTGCCAGGGGTCTATGGGGGCAGGGCCCAGGGCTCGCTCATCCCGTGTCCCCAGGCTCAGGGACATCTCATCTACATCCTGTTTTCTACTACTGACCTTTATAACTGGAAGATGCAAAACCCCCCTTTCTCTGAGAAACCCCAGGTGCTTGTTCATCTCCTGGAAACCATTTTCTTTACTCATCAACCTACTTGGGATGACTGTTAACAGATTTTACAGGTCCTTTTCACTTCTGAAGAGCGTGAGTGAATCTGACAAGGGGCATGTCATAATGTTTGGGGTCAGGATGGGACCTCCACCACTGACCCCATCTGTGCAGAGAGGGTGGTGGCACAAACTTGTCCCAATTGGGACTATAACTCCAATTCAGGTAAGGAGGCGATAGCCAGGTACCGCGAAGCTCTGCTCAGTGGGGTACAAGCTGCAGCCAGGAAGCCAACCAATATGGCCAAGGTAAATGAGACACTGGGCCCATGGAAGCTCCCAATAGTGTACCTCTCCAAAAGACTAGACCCTGTAGCATCCGGGTGGCCAGCCTGCCTACAAGCTATTGCAGCCACTTCCTCCCTGGTCAAGGAGGCAGACAAACTCATCCTGGAGCAGGAACTTGTCCTACATTCTCCCCACTCTGTAGAAACTCTGTTGCGGGCACCCCCTGGCAAGTGGCTATCCAACACTCGAGTGACTCAGTTGCAAGTACAGTTGTTGGACCAGCCAAGACTGAGGTTTATCCAGACCAGATGTGTCAATCCAGCCACCTTGTTGCCAGAGGGTGATGAGGAAATGGATCTGACTCACGATTGCCAAGATGTTCTGGAAGCCCTACAGGGAAGTAGGCCTGATCTCACTGATGTTCACATTCAGGACACAGAAGAGATTCTCTTCACAGATGGGAACAGCTTCATGGAAGATGGAATGCGATATGCCAGAGCAGCAGTGGCCAGTCTCTCTGAGGAGCAGTGGACACAAACATTAGACCCAGGGACTTCTGCCCAAAAAGCTGAGCTCATCACTCGGACGCAGGCACGAAGACTGGCCAAAGGGAAGACTGCGAACATCTATATGGATAGCAGGTATGCCTTTGCCACTGCCCACGTACTTGATGCCATATACAAAGAAAGAGGCCTACTGACCTCAGCAGAGGAGCAGATAAAAAATTAACTTGAGATCCTAGTGCTCCTTGAAGCCCTATGGATGCCAAAGAAGGTGGCAAACATCCACTGCCCAGGGCACCAGAAAGATGACTCCCCTGAGGCTAGAGGAAACCAGGCCATAGACCAAGCAGCTAAGAGGGCAGTTAAGGATAGGACTGTGCCTACGGAAAAACCCACATGTGGGAGTGATAACTCCTCATCTGAAGCTCCCGTCGAGTCCCCACTATAACAATGAAGACATAGCTAAACTAGGTGAACATACAATTTTCCCCTCTGGGTGGAGAGCACTCTGAGAAGGAAAGATTGCAATTCCTGCCGCTTTGGGAAAAGAGCTAGTCCACAAGACCCACCTCAACACTCATCTAGGAGAACCCAAGCTATATCAACTCATCAACAAGGTGTACCACATCTCATCCTTGGCTAAACTTGCCCAGCAAGCTGTAAGCAGCTGTCCCACCTGCCAACAGGTAAACTCAGGAAGATGACAGGGATGGAAAGGAGCGACTGCCCGAGGTGCCTCCCCTGGTGACTTCTGAGTAATAGACTTCACGGACTAAAACCTGGAAAGCATGGGTTCTGTTACCTCCTAGTTCTAGTGGACACTTTCTCTGGTTGGGTTAAAGTATTCCTATGAAGGGAGAGACAGCTAAGATAGTAACAAAAAAGATTTTGGAGGACATAATCCCCAGTTTGGCCTCCCAACAGCAGTGGAGCCCAATAATGGCCCAGCCTTCATGGCTAAAATCACAAAGGACGTGTTTAGATGCCTGGGAATATCCTGGAAACTGCACTCTGCTTATGGGCCTCAGAGTTCAGGACAGGTAGAAAGAATGAATAGGATTTTAAAGGAGATTATCACAAAGTATATAGCAGAGCTGGGCAGTGAATGCATGACCTTCCTTCCTATGGCTTTCCTACAGGTCAGGTGCACCCCATATGTGCAGGGGTTCTCTCCGTTTGAAATTCTGTATGGTTGCTTCCCTCCTTTGTTACCCTGGCTAGCTGGCCATGCACTTACAAAGTTCTCAATACATAACCTTCTACATTCCCTCCAAGCTTTACAGGCCACTCTAGAGACATCCCACTGAGCAGTGGCCACAGCACAGCACAGCCAAACCACCCCCGACAAAAAGGAGCCCCAGTACATGCCCAGACAGCTGGTTTGGATAAAGTGGTTCCAGTCACCCCCTCTTGAGCACCGCTGGACAGGCCCCTTTCAAGTCATCCTTTGCACCCCTGCAGCAGTCAAGGTAGCAGGAAAAGACAGTTGGATACATTAGTCCCAGGTAAAGCCATTCAAGAAAAAGGAAGAAGAGCCAGAAGTTAAATGGAAGGCCTACCGCAATCCAGGGAGCCCTCTGAGAGTAAACCTTGTGCGTTCCTAATCCTTATAGGAGGACTATACCTTGTTGGTCTGACTGCAGTATCAGAATTCAGGGTGCCCCTGAGATGGATTTGGGAGATTAAAAAACCAGGGGTAGAAAAGGTTATTTCTCAAACAGTAACTGGTGGCCAGCCTGTCTTCAGAATAGATCTATGTTCGCTAATGACCTTGAGACCACTAATTTGGGGAGATTCGAGAATTAAATTCATAGGATGTGGAGCCAACAAAATGGAAAAAGAACTGCAGAAGGTACAATTCTATGTCTGCCCATCAGAAGGGAAAGCCAAATGTAATGTAAAAGAATACTAAATGGGGATGTGAAACTGAGACTCCCAAAAAACATGAGGACCCCCATATAAAAGTAGAGCAAGGCACCCCACCAACACCTTGTTATGGGGGCCTGGGAGGAAACTGTAATCCTTTAACAATCACAGTCCTAACCTGGACTGCAGCTGGAGATATGTACTAAACCTCAGGCAGGACATGGGGAATAAGGCTCAATGTCCATGGAAAGGATCCCGGAGATGAATTCACTATACAGTGAAAACTCTGTCCCCGAGACCCCCACCCCACAGGACCAAACAGCAGTCTATATTTGCCAATACCCGGGAGACCCCAGGTTCAGACAACAATCTGACCAGAGGTTCAGACAATGATTAGCCCAGAGACCACCCCATTGACCCTGGAGTTGTGGGCCCAGCCTACCACATCAGCTATATACCACCCCCCTCTGGAGACCCCTGACTCTAAAAATATCTCCTCAGTAACAGATTAATAACAAGGGTCTCTAGTTGGGTAAATGCTTTTGACCCAGAAAAAGGAAAAGACTGTTGGCTTTGTCTAAACTCAAACCCTTCTTACTATATAGGAGTGGTGTCAAATAAGTCCATTATAAGCAATAAGACAAATAACTGTGAATGGAATTTGCCAAAGCTCACTTTGGGTGATTTAGAAGGCCAAGGCTCCTGTCTCGTGTATCCTAGGCATGAGTTAAAGGGCTCTCCTTATGAGAATGTCTTCTTAGATGTTACTAAAATAAACCAATTCACCTCAGAAAGGACTTTCTATAGAGGTCCCGGGCATACTTGGTTAGCATCTACAAATGGGCTTACAAAATGTGTTCTCTCAGACCAGCTCCAATTAGAAGCACACCTTTGTGTGTTGGTCCATGTCCTCCCTCAAGTCTATTTCTATGGGGGGAAGGAAGGACAGAAATATCTTGAACAAAGTGCCGGTCTTAGGGTACCCCAAGTGGTCCCAATTCTAATCCCCCTGCTGGTTGGAGCCAGAATAGCTGGATCAACTGCTCTAGGAGCCTCCACCCTGATAGTGGGAGACAAAAACTTCAAAGAATTGAGTGCCCAGATAGATTTAGACATAGGAGACTTACAAAATTCCATAACCCAGCTGGAAGAACAGGTTGACTCACTGGCTGAAGTAGTCTTACAAAATAGAAGAGGGTTAGATCTACTGTTTATGGAACAGGGAGGGTTATGTATGGCCTTGGGGGAAGCATGTTGCTTTTATGCTAATAAGTCTGGAGTCATTAGGGAGAACTTAACTGCAGTAAGAACCAGACTTAGGAGAGAGAGATAAAAGCCTCCATAACTCTTCTAAAAACTGGTATCAATCACTGTACTCATGGTCACCCTGGCTGACCACCCTAGTCACTGCAGTGGCAGGCCCTATACTGATTTTGTTAATCATTACAGTAGGGCCTTGTATCATAAACCATCTGGTGACCTACGTAAGGGCCAGAATAGACACTGTAAAGCTCATGGTACTCCATAACTCTGTCCCCTATCTACCCTACCACAGGAGGAGCAGCCAGAGATCTCCTCCAGGGTTTGAGAAAAATGAACAGCAGCAGTGGGGAATGTGGTATTGGAAAAAAAGGCTAACAAATACCTTGCATTCCTATTTCCAGTCTCCATAATTGCTCTTGGCTGCCTGTGGTAATGGTCAGCCCCGCCCAGGAGAAGAAGCCCTCGAAGAGAAAAAGCCCGCAAACCCAGTCCCCACCCATTCCCTGCTCTTTATTCTAAATAAGGAAAGAATTTCTGTGATTGGTTGGTTCAAAACATAACCTGCGAATTTTGCTTCTGTAACTGGCTTGTTTGCTATAAAGGGGAACTGTAAGCTGACACAATTGCTGCCGTTTCTGCCTTTACTGGAGAGCGGTAGTTACCACAGCTAATAAAGCCTCTTGCCTTAGCTGAGTTGGTCTCAGATCTTCTGTTCTACATTCATGGTTTAACACCAGCAATTACAGCCCACCATTGAAAGCAGTCAACACCAGACCATGATGAAGCCCAAGTCAAACCAGATCCATACCTACAACAGTGATGATTGCAAAGGGTGGGACGTGAGACTCAGCCCCCACAAAGAAAGCGATGCGGAGAGACATAGATGAGGGGGCCAGGCACAGGAGCACCCTAATACTGAGAAAAAGAGCCAGTGAAACATGGCTCCCCTGGAGTAGCCTAGCACTGGCACAGAACACCCCAGCACTGAGGACATTCATGGATATGGCATGGCCCCCTAAAGCTCCCCAGCAAGGAGAACATGGGTGAGTGAGATAAAGGGAGGCAGCATGTTGCCTGCAATCTGAAACTTGGAACTCGGCCGGAGGGAAGACTGCTTCTTAACAAGAAAAGTAGGGCAGGCAAAACTCAAGAAAACAAAGATAGCCAAAGAGCATCAGAGTACAAAGCAGCAGACAGAGCAGGAGGCTATACAGATCTCCATGCATTTCACCTGGTAAGGGGAGAGCAGAGGCAAAAATGCCATTTATGTGGGGCCTTGCCTCCACCACGACTCCCGGAGACCAACAGCAAAGATACAGCAGATCCTTGTGAAACCAGCATCCATAGACCACCATTGAAATCGACAAACTCCAGAACATGATGAAACTCAGGACAATGCAGACCCGCACCTATAAGGTCGATGGTTTCAGGGGTGGGCCATTGGCCTCTGCTCCTGCAATGAGTGCGATGAGAAGAGACAAACATGAGGTGGTTATACACGTGAGCAGTCTGGCTCTGAGAACATGAGCTGGTGAGCCACTCTCGGGTCCCGCCCAAGAGTGGTACGATGCTGACGGGGGAGCAAACGGCGACGGCCCGAATAACCACACCTCGGACCGGGAGACATGTCTGGCACGATCTCGTTTATTAGAAAGCCAATCCCCCTTTTATAGTAGAGGCCATACAGGAAACTCGCAAGCAGTACGGTGTGACCCAATGGCACGTGAGGGTCGGGTCACCACACCCCCCTGTAACCTAGAGGCACCTGTTGTCTGTGAGCACGGAAGGAAATAACTGCCTATCATAGCCCTCCAGAGGTTAGGTGGGGCTATCTGCGGGACCTCCCTCTGAGGGGTCTGCCAGCGCCATCTTTGCCATTGATATGCTGAATCACTGCCATGTGGGAGAGGCCCGTTACTCGGTACTCTAGAGCAGGCTTCTGCTAGTCCACAAGGCCCTTTCATGGCACTGGGTGGAGACCCCAGCAAGCCATGACCTCTCATGAGCAGCCCAACACCATCCCAGAACACCTCAGAACTGAGGACATAGGCAGATGAGTCAAGCCCCCCTGCGCTGGGGACACAGGGTGGGCGAGCCCTCAGCCCTGCCCCTGGAGACCCCCAGCACTGGGGATGTGGGGCAGGCAAACCTTTGACCATGCCCCCAGAGAATCCCTCTACCTGGCACTGGGGACATGGGGTGGGCAAACCCTTGGCCCATCCCCCAGAGACCCCCAGCCCTGGGGACATGGGGTGGGTGAGCCCTTAGTCCCACCCCTGGAGACCACCCCAGTGCTGGGGACATGGGGCTGGTGAACCCTTGGCCCCATCCCCAGAGAACCCCTCCTTCCAGGGCTGGAGATGGAGGGCAGGTGAGACCTTGGTGCACCGGAGACCCCTGGTGCTGGGGACATGGGGCAGGTGAGCCCCCAGCCCCACCCTGGACTACCCCAGCACTGAGGTCATGGGAGGATGAGCCAAGACCCAACACAGGAGGGACTCCAGAAAAAGAGAGAAAACTTCAGATGAACAAAGAAGGTGAACTAACTGGGGGAAATGGGAGGGAAGGAGAGGGATACAAACTGGTACACAGGATGGACTTACACAAAGATATCAAAGTCAACTACTATGCTGAAAAAGGGAAGGAGGGTGGAGGGAGGTGGGGGGTGGGAATTGGGGGAGGGCTAATTGACCGATGAGTTCATGTATACATCAACCACCCTGGAATCCTTCAAGATGTGTGATTGCAATGCACTAATAAAATAAATAAATTAAAAAATAAAAATAAATAATAAAAACGCCCTCCACAGTGACACATAAAATTAACTAATCATAAGCTCTTGTATAAATTTTGTCAAACATATCTTAAAATGTCATATTTTTGTATGATCATAAATGGTATTGGTTTATGGATTTTAATTTCTTATCATTTCTTCTTAGTGTCTAGAACTGCATTTGATTATTGTACATCATATCCTGTGCTCTAGGAGCTATATTCAAAGAACTATCACAGAAAAAATCTCAGCCACAATTAGACCTAATTTAGAGGATGAAATCTAGACTGTAAATGATGCTACTAAAAAAATGATGGTGTAATGACATGAGATTCTCATAGACTTTTAGAGAATGTCTGTGTACTGTGCAAGTAGGAAAAATGTGAACCTGAATATAAACTGTGATGGTGGACTTCTAAGATGGCTCCCCAGTGATTCCTGACTCTGTAATTTCAGCTTCTTCATGAGTGTGGGGTGGACATATTGATTTGCTTATAAGCAACAGAATATAGCAAAATTGATAAGATGTCAATGTCGTTAGGTTAGAGTATTATGACTTCTATTCTCCACTTGCTTACTTTAATAAATCAAGCTATCATGTTGGAGCAACTCAAATGATAGGGAATCATAAAAAGCCTCTGGTCAAGAACTATATTTTGCCAATGACCATTTTGGCTTGGAAGAGGATCCTTTCCCAGTGAAAACTAGAGGAAACTATATTCCTGTTGAATCCCTGATTGAAACCTGTAAGATATCCTTAATTTGAGGGCTTAGATAAGATATTACAGGATTCCTTACTCAAAGAATCTATGAAATTAAACTTTATTTGGAAAAAATACATTTCCAAAATTTTCTATAAAAAATTAAATAGTTCTATAACATTGAGAGGAATTTAATTGTTACAAATATGAAAACCAATATCAGCAAAGCTCAGCTAGCTGGACCACAAGCTCATAACACTTTAATCTCTGGCCCTGCTGACCTGTGGCCCAGTGAACACAGAGACTGGAGGTCAGCATTCTGCAGGGATTCTCAGGTTCACAAACAGCAGAGCAGCAATGGTATCCATGTGAGGTATTAAATCCAACCAGCTGTTCACAGGCTCTGAATGGAACATTATAGTCTCTGGAACCACTGAATATGGACCTGGAGAGCATAATGGCCTGCAGCCACTCAGAGATTCCTATGTGTCTATTCTGTCTAAGAACTGTATCCTGTTAAAGACGTTCCGGGGAACAAATTCAAAAGTCTACTTATATGAGACAGATTTGATGAGGCAAATATATACCTCCAGAATAGGCCTTAGTATTAAGGGATAACAAATAGATAAAGGACTCTCACACAAAGAGGAAAAGGATGCAGAGAAGACAGATATAAACCTGAGAATTCTGAAAACATGAGTATGAAGACCAAGGAGAAAAAACTAAACTCCTACAAATGAACAATAAGGGAGATCACCAATACTGAACTGCAGAAAATACCATAAGGAGAATTCAGAATTTTCATTTTCCATATGATAAAGACCTCAGAAAGGAAATCAGAGTAAGTTTATAGATAATGAAAGAACATATGAATAGAGAAATTGAGGCCCTAAATAAGAACCAAAAAGGGGCTTTGAATAAAATGAAAGAGACCATAAATGAATTAAATATCTCAAGGAAACTACCTCTGGCTGGCTAGACTGAATGGAAAATAGAGTCTCACTCTTGGAAGACAGCTCATTCAAAACTGAGAACACAGTCAACAATAGAAGACAATATGACAACATGACCAGAATACCAAAGAAATATGGAATAATATGAAAGGACCTAACTTATGGATAATAGGAACTGTAGGTCTAGAAGCACAAACCAAGGGAATTAGAAACACCTCCCGAGATATGATATCAAAAATTTCTCAATTATAGAAAAAGAGTTGTAAATCCACATGCAGGAGACATTTAGAACACCAAGACAAAATAGGAGAAGTTCTCACTACAACATAATAATCAAAATGCCTAACACAGAAGCAAAGCAAAGAATCTAAAATACATTGAGAAGAAAAGGAGGGTGACAATTAGGGTCATAACAACAAGAATCACTCTATACTTCTTAACCCATGTCATGAAAGCCAGGAGAGACTGGTATGATGTACTCCGAACACTGAAAGGAAACAATTTCTAATAAAGACTGCTATATCCAGCAAAGTTATCATTCAAAATTGACGGAGAAATAAAAACATTCCAGGACAAGTAGAAACTAAAAGAACCACTGACTACCAAGCTGGCACTAGAGAAAATACTTAAAGAAATAAAGCATAAAGAAGAAGAAAAAAAAAGAAATCAATACCAGAACCAGAGGAGTGAATTCCACCAGATAGGCAACTAAGAGAAGGAGAAATGACAATATATCAAACAAAATATAACTCAAAATGACAGGAAACAAAAATAATCTCTCAATAATAACATAGAACATCAAAGTCTAAACTCAAAAGGCATAGACTGACAATGTGAATTAAAGAACATAATCAAACTATATGCTGCTTTCAAGAAATTCACCTTACAGGCAATGATATTCATAGGCTAAAGGTGAAAAGATGGAAAAATAAATACCAAGCAAATTAAGACTGAAAGCAAGCAGGGGTAGCAATGATTATATCTGACAGAGCAGACTTTAAGCTAAAACTTAGCAGAAGATATAAAATGAGTCACTTCTTAGTATTAAAAGGGACAATTCAACAAGAAGATATAACAATAGTAAACATTTATGTCCCAAAGTGGACAAACGCACTTTTATAAAACAAACCTTTTGGGACATTAGATCTAAAATAATTCCAAATACAATATGAAAATTGGGAGACTACAAAAATACAGTTGGGAGACTACAACACACTACTTACACTCTAGATCAATCTTCCAGGCAAATGATAAGTAAAGACACTTCATAACTAAAGAACACTATAAACCAAATGGACCGAATAGACATAGCCCGACTATTCCAACCAACAACAGCTAAATACGCATTCTTCTCAGCTGCTCATGGAACCTTATCCAAAATAGGCCACATTCTGGGTCACAAAGTAAGTACCAGCAAATTAAAAAATTTAATATAATTCATCACAACTTTTCAGATTAAAATGAAAGTATAAATCAACAACAGGAAGATCAAAATGAATTACATAAATACATGGAGACTGAGAGATACACTTTTGAATGAGGACTGGATGTTAGAAGAAATAAGGGGAGAATTTTTAAAATTTCTAGAATTAAACAAAAATAGAGACACAGTATACCAAAATCTTTGGGACACTTTGAAGGTAGTTTTAAGAGAATAATTTATTGCACTGAGTGACCACATAAGGAAAACAGAAACTCACCAAATAAACTAATGACACACCTCAAGGACCTGAAAAACAGGAACAGTCCAATCCCAAAGCCAGTAGAAGGCAGAAAATAATTAAAATCAGAGCAGACATCAATGAAATAGGAAATAAAAAAGCAACACAGAAGATCAAAAAATAAAAAGCTGTTTCTTTGAAAAGATTAACAAGGTTGACAAAGCCTTAGCCAACCTAACCAAAATAGAGAATCAACCCAAATTGTTAAAATCAGAAATGAAAAAGGAGACATCACCATAAACAGTGGGGAAATCTAGAGTATTATCAGAAACTATTTTGAAAAATTAAAAATCCAATAAGATGGAAAGCATAGAAGAAATCAAGAGATTTCTAGACACATACAGCCTACCTAAATTGAACCAAGAGAATATAGCAAACCTAAACCACCCAATAGCAAGTAAAGGGATAGAAACAACAATAAAAAGTTTTCCATCAAAGAAAAGCCCAGGTACAGAGGGATTTCCAGAATTCTACAAAACCTTTATGGAAGAACAAACCCAATAATTTACAAATTATTTTGTGTAATTGAAAGAGATGGAATCCTTCCAAACTATTTCTATGAGGCCAATATCACCTTAATACTGAAAACAAATAAAGATCCCTCAAGAAAAGAAAATTACAGGCTTTTAGAGTTGGATGTAGAATGGTCCTTGAAGATATCATAAATTGGAGTTTGGAGTTGATATAATTGAGTCATGAGGGGTGTAATCCCAGCAGTGGATAAATCCATTGTAATGAATTTATCTGGGTGATGACCCAGGCCAGTAGGGTATGACTGGAGGGGATTTCTGGGGGTGTAGCCTTTGTAGCCATGGGGATTATATAAATGTTTCCTCCTCCCCCTGTTAAAAACACTGCAGAAAATCAGAAAGGAAGGAAATTACCTCTACATTTGTGAGGCAATATGCAAAAAACCCAATGCAGACATCATATTGAATGTGAGAAAACTGCAGGAATTCCATTTAAAATCAGGAACAAGACAAGGTTGCCCACCATCACCACTTATTTTCAATATAATACTTGAGACTATTGCCAGAGAGATAAAGCAATGGAAGGATGTCAAAGGAATTCAAATAGGAAAGGAAGAAATAAAATTATTTCTTTTTGCAGATGACATGACCCTATATTTAGAAGATCCCCCAAAAAACTCAGCTAAAGACTTCTGGAGCTCATTAACAATTTCAGCAAAGTAACAGAATCCAAAATAAATCTAAAAAACTCTGTAGTTTTTCTATATACCAACAATGAATCCATTGAAAAAGAAATCCAGAAAACAATTCCATTCAAAACTAACCTCAAAAATAATAAGATACCTAGGAATAAGTCTAACCAAAGAGATAAATGGACTCTACAATGAAAATGATAAAACACTAAAGAAAGAAATTAGAAATAGAAATAGAAAGATTAGAAATAGAAAGATTTCTTACAGTCTTGGATAGGCAGAATAAATATTATCAAAATGGCCATTCTACCAAAAGTGATCTACAGGGTCAATGCAATCCATCAAAATATCAACATCATTCTTTAGATCTAGAAAAATTTAGATCTAGAAAAATCAGTCCTAAATTTCATTTGAAGAAACAAAAGATTCAGAATAGCCAAAGCAATTCTCATCAATAAGAACCATACAGGAATCATCACAATTCCTGACTTCTAATTATACTAAAGAGCTATAGTAATAAAACAGCATGGTATTGGCATAAAAACAGACACATAGACCAATGGGACAGAATATAAAATACAAAAACAAATCCAAACATTTATAGCCAATTGATTTTCGACAAAGGTGCCAAATACATATGTTGGAGGGAAAGACAGCATTTTCAACAAATGGTGTTAGGAAAACCGGTTATCCATTTGTAAAAAATGAAATTAAATCACTGCCTCTCACTCTAACCCCAATCAGAATGACAATCAAGAAGTCAAAGAACAATAAATGCTGGTGAGGATATGAAGAAATAGGAACTATTCTCCACTGTTGGTGTGATTGCAAATTATCACAGCTACTATGGAGATCAGCCTGGAGACTCCTCAGAAAATTAGGAATGAATTCACCATATGATCCAGCTATAACATTCCTGGGTATCTTTCCAAAGGGACTGAAATCAGAAAACTATAATGATACATGCAGATCACTATACATGCAATTCACAACAGATAAATGGATCAAAAATTATGGGATATACACACAATGGAATTCTACTCTTCAATAAAGAAAAACAAAATTAAGTCATTTGCAAGAAAATTGATGGACCTGAACATCATTATGTTAAGTGAGATTAGCCAATCACAGAAAGTGAATGCTCATATGTTTTCTCTTATATGTGGAAGGTAGGGCATAATTGGGATAACAGAGGAACTTCCAATAAGGGATGAGAGACTCCAGTGGAGCAAGGGAAGTAGTCTAGGGAAATGTGGTGGCTATGGGAAGAATCAATGGAGAAATCACTTCCATTGACATTATGTACATAAGTGAGAATATCAATGCCAATCTCAATATCCCCTAAGGGGAACAGGGTGACTGGGGAGGGAGACAGGAAAAAGCCCACCATGTGCTATGTGCATGCATGTCACTATCATTTTGAACTAAATTATTTTGTGAGACTATACTGCACCAATAAAAGTATGTAAAATATACCACTACTAGAATGTCACAGTCTCAGCCCACATGAATTCACCTATATTTTGTATTAAAAATTCTATAAATAAGTGGTTTTAATCTTCTATAACTTCTTACACACATTAAAAATAACAACACTGTCCAAATCATTTGAATTTATCAACCATTAACAAAGAAAAACAAGATGTCTAGAAATAAAATCCAATGAATATAAAAATAATTGATTATGGGGTTTATTACAGTAATACAATGTAAATCTACCATTAGAAAATAAGTTAATGTAAAACACTACATTTAATTAATTAGAAGTGAAATCTTTCTAATAATAATTATAGAAAAACTCATTAATTCTTTCATAACAGCAAACTTGATGTTATCTCAGAAATCAAAAAGTAAACAGAATAGTACAGTCATTTATAAAAATAATGTAAAAAAATTCTTGTTATTGAAACAAATTTTCAAGATCATTTTAATCAATGTTCAATAGGAAGCACCATAAAGTTCAGAATTTATATATTTGCTATTTGGAAATTTAACTAAGTTAAATCATAAGAACAGACTGGGAAATGGTTCCATTTCAAAATATACACCAAATATACAGATATAAGTTTTAAATTGCTGAAAATAAAAAAGAAAAAGAGAAATGACCTAAGAAAATGATAAGATATTTTGCTGGAGAAAAAATAAAATAGCCAATAAACATAAAAATGTGTCCCCTAATTACTAAGGAAAAGCATATTCAGACAAATCATTTCCAGCCATAAAGAGAGACAGAGATCATATAGGAGTAAAATAAAATCGTGGAAATGTGAGCAGATATTTGCTACACAATAGGCTCTTTCCTAATCAAAACTACAAACCAACAATTTACAAAAGACAACTCCATAGCAAAAATGAACTAAACTTATATAAATCATTAATAAATGTGAAAAGTGGGCAGTTATTATTCATCAAGGAAATACAAATTAAATAATTAGATATCACTAAATATATCCAGAGTCTCAATTTTTTTTTTTTTTGCGGTACCGGGAATTGAATGCAGGGGCATCTACCTCCGCGCTACGCCCCTGGCCCTATTTTTTATACTTTATTTTGAAACCGGGTCTCATGAAGTTGTGGAGGGCCTCACTAAGGAGAGAGAGAGAGAGAGAGAGAGAGAGAGAGACAGGGAGAGAGAGAGAGAGAGAGAGAGAGAGACAGAGAGAGCTGAGGCTGGCTGCGAACCCGGATCCTCCGGTCTCCGCCTCCCAAAGTACTGGGATTATAAGTGTGCGCCACCACGCCCAGCCTCAGAGTCTCAAATTTAAAAGAGAATATACCAAGTGTTGTCAAAGATGTGAATAATTGGTTGAAAGTTAAGCTTATAAAAAGCATTTTGGAAAATTATTTGACAGTATCCCTGTAATTAAATACACCCTATTTCACAACAACTTTACTCATTTTCAACAGAAATGTGTATATATATTCACAAAAAGTCATCTACTAGATTAGTCATTCCATAGCCATCCATAACCTTAAACTGAAAACTATTTAAACATTAATCAACAGTAGAATATGTAAATATATTGTGTGATAATTGCATAGTGGATTGCTATATAACAATGCAAATGAAGAAGCTGTAAATTCACAAAACAAAGTTGAGCAAAGGAACCATGCTGAGGATTTGATATTCTATAATCCCATTTATGGGAAATGCAGGAAAAAATAATACTAATTTTTACTGTTATAACTTAATATATTCATTGCTTTTGTTGAGAGTGGTCAATGAGAGCCGGGTGTGGTGGCGCACGCTTGTAATCCCAGTACTTTGGGAGGCGGAGACCGGAGGATCCGGGTTCGCGGCCAGCCTCAGCTCTCTCGCTCTCTCTCTCCCTGTCTCTCTCTCTTTCTCTCCTTAGTGAGGCCCTCCGCAACTTCGTGAGACCTGGTTTCAAAATAAAGTATAAAAAAATA
>PVJS01035382.1:8853-21146 GCA_004027185.1 Glis glis | reverse complement strand
TCTCTCTATACTTAGTGAGGCCCTCTGCAACTTTGTGAGACCTGGTTTCAAAATAAAGTATAAAAAAAAATAGGGCCGGGGGTGTGGCAGGGAGGTAGAACGCCCCTGGGTTCAATCCCCGGTACCGCAAAAAAAAAAAAAGAATAAATAAATGAATTGAACTTTAGGATGAAAGACACATAGAAAATAATGAATTTAATTCCTACCAGACAGCATATAGAAATATAAACAAAAATGATCAGTTATCAAAATGTAAGAGCTAATACCATAAATATCTTCTAAGAAAACATAAGGGATTTTCAAAATCTTGAATTTTACAATGGATTCTTCAATATGACAACAAAAGTATAAGCAATAAAAGCAAAATAAAAAATATTGGAATCTGACAAATTAAAAGAAGTACAACTTTTATTCATCAGAGTTCTTTACCAAGAAAGTCAAAGGGAGAAATTGTTGTGAATTATATATCTGAAAGTATCATTCATAAAATATCTAATGCTCAGGATGTACTTACACAAATATATCAAAGTAATAAAATATAAAGAACTCCTATAATACAACAACAAAAAACCCAAAACACAAATAAAACGGGTGAATGACTTGAATAGATATTTTTTAAAATAGGCCATACAAGTGAACAGTGTGCACTGAAAAGATGTTCAAAAACCAAAACAAAAATGGAAAATGACAAACGTTGGCAAAGATAAGAAGAAATTAGAACCCTGGAGTAGTGTTGGTGGTAATATAACATAAGGCTGCTGTTTAAAACAGTTTGGCTACTCCTCAACAACTTAAACATTGAATTCCCAAACACAAAGGGACAAACATTGTGATTCCCTTTATATTAAATATTTAGAATAGCCATATTCACACTTACAGAGTAGATGAGAAGAAGGGAAATGGGTGTTTTGCTTAATGAATATGGAGTTTTAATCTGGAGTGATGAAAATATTTTGTAATTAATTGTAAAAGTTAAACAACATTGTGAACATAAATAATGGTATTGACTTGCACACTTCGTAATGGGCACAATGGAAATTTTTTATATGTATATTTTACGATAATTTTAAAGTTACTTTGATTTTATTTTAATGAATCTGCCACTTCATCCATAACACTTTATATCCTTGATAACAAGATCATAATACACTGGCTGGTTCAAGTAAGGTTTTGAATTTGATAAATGTAAATTAGTGACTGTCCTTTTGTTAAGTAAATGAAGGAAACCATGTGTGATGAGTAAGATATTTCTACATAGCCAGGCCTGTTGGCACACACCTGTAAACCAAGTTAAAGAGACCCTCAGCAACTTAGTGAGGCAAGTTAAAGAGACCCTCAGCAACTTAGTGAGACCCTATTTCAAAATAAAAAAAAAATCTGTGGGTGTAGCTCGAAGGCAGAATTTTCCTAGGTTCAATCCCCAGTACCAATACCAACAACAACAGTAACAAAATATTTATTTATTTCTAGTCCATGTGATTCTAAAGGAAGCAGGTATAACTATAGAAATTTCTGCTATCTACCAATATAAAGAGTATTGGGCAGCTTATGTTTTGTAAATGTGCCCCACTGAACACATTTGAAAATTGAATGATATTCCAATATTACATAATGCAGATGAGACCTGACTAGCACTGGGTTTTTTGTCTGGACAAATCCAGCATAATTTGAAAATACCCCAAGATGAAAATGCATTCTTTTAGTACACCTAGCACACTAAATACCATCGCAGAGCAACACAGTGTCTGTCCTGTAGAGTACCAGCCATTTCCCACTATAGTGAGGCTGACTGGGAGCTGAGGCTTGCTGACACTGCCCAGCATCACAAGAAGATCTTACTGCACATCACTAGCTCAGAAAATTTCAAAATTTGAAGTACAGTTTCTAATGAATGCTTATTTTTTTGGAGGGGTTCTGAGTATTGAACCCAGGAGGTATTCTACCTCTTCTACCTGTGAATTACATCCTCAGCCCTTTTCAATTTTGAAACAGGGTTTTACTAAGTTGCTGAGGGTGGTCCTATATTTCTGAGGTTGGCCTCAAACCTGCGATCCTTCTATCTCAGCCTCCCGAGTACTGAGATTACAGCAGTGTGACACCACACTCAGCTATGCTTATTGCTTTCTTATCACCTTAGGTTGAAAAATTGTTAAGTTGAACCATCGTAAGTGGGTCACCATCTGTATTCTAGAACTGAATAGTAAAGGAACTGATACATAAACATTTTTACCTGGAGAAACTGACATATACATATTCTTCATCTAATGAAATTAATGATAAGACTCTATACTGCTTCATTTTCTATCCTATTCTACAAGAAACATTCACATATTTGTCTAATTTGATCCTACAAATAACTCCATTGCATTGGTATGCTCTGAATTATTATACCCATCCCAAAGAGGAGTGATGTAAAATCAAGATAAACTCAGTGATTTATTAAATTCTTCTAGTGAATTAATGGCAGAGGCAGAATGAACACTCACATAACTAATATTAAGAAAGTTGCTAAGCAATCGTAAGCCTGGATTTTCTGTACTTTATAATGGAGGTGGTGTTTATGATAAGAAAGTCACTGTGAGAGGGAGGGTGGCACTGTGCATGAGTACCTTCTCCCTCAGGAGCTACCCTATGAGTGGCATGTGCAGCCATCAGGAAAGAGGACCATCCAGGGGCAGCCATGGCACTCAGCATGTATGGAACATACACACAGCATGCTTCTCTCTGCAGTTAGCATCAGTTACAGAGAAAAATGAGCTATTAATTGGTGTTCCCTGGGAAGTCCATTGCTCCCCTTTGAGATGTGTGGCATATCCAGGAAGAAGGAATAGAAAGGAGAGTACCGAGAATGTAACCCCCTTTGGGGAAGTCAAAGGAAACATGCATAAAATCATTTCCAGCTTTTGGATTTTATAGTCAGGCAAACTGTCAAAACACTTAAAGTTAGGTGGAAAAACTTGAGTTCTAGGATGGAGGTTTAGAAACCATACCTTCATCCCATACTCAGCTCAAATGCAAGGGGAAAAGGTGATTAAATCACAATATGGAGAAACCAATTTTCTGCTTTTAAGTCTTCTGAGTTCTCTGCTACACACCTCACTGAATCCCATGTCATAAGGTATGATGGGCAAAAAGGGAGTCTAAACTCTTTTTCAATGCCACTTGTATTGGAAAAGATCCCATCCTCCTCTTCTGTTTATATCCCCTAAAATCTTCTTCCACAATCACACTGTCCTATCAGCAATCTTCCCTCTGTGTATTTTGTTTTTCCTTCATGCTTCTTTTTTATCACTCACATCTTCTTACAGTAAGAAGGCTTTTTTTTTTTTTGGTCTTTCTACAAAACCATGTGAGTCTCCCCTCTCATTAGTTACAAAGCTAAGTAAACCTACCTTGCTTGTGTAGTACTTTGTAGCTTTTCCTGTAATGGACTATTGGATAATTCATGATGATATTTGTTCACTACAACATAGCATTGTGGTTACACAGGCTTTTAAAAGGTTACATTGAGAAGATTTATCAGCTAATCTCACTCTCTCCATATATGGTTAGAAGCAACCAGAGTAAATGAAATGAAAAAGTGTGTATATTGTGTAAACCACATCTTATTTTGAAATGGGTTCCAACTTGATGCTTGTCACCCTCTAATTCTAGGCAAACTCACACACTTTTCTCTTTGAAATGTTGCTGGCTCCAACTGTTCTATATGAAATGTGATGTAGTATTATGTATACCTGAGCCAGTATGAAGGAAGTACTTGAAAACAAGGGCAGAAGATGATGTGGTTACCACTCTGGAATGACCTCTGATGTTATTGCCATTGGATACGAAGTAGAAAGAATATAGCCAAGGACAGCATAACTGAAACAAGAGACTGTTTCCTTAGTCAGCTTCACCACAACCCAACAACTTAGGTTATAGTGAAGAGTTGCATCTCTCTGGGGTTTGATTTAATATATGTTAAATGAAAATATTCAGATCATAGGTACACTATGTGTGGTACAGAGACAGAAATCCTCTGGGATGCCTCAGGGTGGCAGAAATGAACGAAGTTGGGGGGCATTGTCAGGCAGGTTTCTGGCTAACGATCAAGTTAAACTGCAATGTCACCCAGAGTGGTTTTATATATTGTGGCCCCCAGCATGACACCTTTTGAGAAGGATTGCTTTATAATGGGAAGTTTGTAAACCACAAGCCAAAATAATTCGTGGGGACTTGCCACTGAAATAAATAATTTTATGTAAGTAAATTAATTTATAAATTTTTTAAAAATGCTGCTTGGTACTTCTTTTGTCCACAATATTCCACAGATTAAACCTGTGGGTAACTGGCTATCTCTCTTATCCTCTCTCTCTGGCCTATGTTTTGGTTTATTATGAAGAAGAAAGATAAAACAATTCCAATCCATCTATCCCAATCCTATTCACAGCCAAGCAATAACAATTATCTTCGTCTTTACATTTTCTCCCATCTCTTGCTATTTCTTGTACAGTAATGAATTGTAACAGCTACTTCTTGCTGACTTCTCTCCCATATAATTAATGTCCTAAGATATTCTATTTACTGGTGAAGCAGTTTGAATCAAGAAGTGATTACTTTTAGAGTAAACAGAGCTGCTAAACCCTCTCCACAAACAAAGCTGACAGCAGTTTTATTTTTAAAATAATCAAATTGAAATCCCCAAAAGCTTCAAGTTTGGAACTTCTTATTTATTATGTGTATGTAGGTACTTTTTATTTATGAAAAATATGTTAATATTTAGAGTAGAAGATAGAAAAGTACATAGATCGATTGAAAGAAAAGGCTTAAAGAAACCAATAGTGATGTCACCTGCCCAGCATTCTTGTTAAGCCTAACCATAGCCATCATATCAAGTGAAAATAACAGAGAAGAGAAACTGTTTAAGAGCATAAATTTAATCCTTGAAAATATCAAAATTAGGTATTGAACTTTCTGAGGTGGAGACAAAGTGGTTGTTTGAAATCAAAATTGCAATAATTACTGAATAGGAAGAAAGAAAAAGGAAATTCTATTGCCAAAACTGTTGCAGTGTGGAGTTGACTCTACCCAAGAAGAGAATTCATGGTTCCTCCATATGTTGAAAGGAGTATTAGCAATAGTATTGGCTATAGTTCTCATTTGTAAACACACATTAATAAGGTGACTAGTTGATTGACCTGATGACCAAGTCTGTTTAGTCTATTTAGAGTGCTATAACAAAATGCCTTGGAATAAATAATCTATAAACACAGAATGTATTTTTTATAGTTCTAGAGACCAAGAAGTCTAAGGTCAAGATGCCAGCAGATTCTGCTATCTGGTGAGGTTCTTCTCAGAAATCCGCACATGGAAAGGGAGAGTAAAGCTTTCTCCATTCTTTAAAAATTAGAGCGTGAATCTTGTTCATGAGAACAGAGCCTTCCTGATATATTCACCTCCCCAAAGGCATCATGTCTCAATACTATCACTTTGGGGATTAAGTTTCAACATATTAATTTTGAGAGTACACCAGCTTTCAAATCATAGCACTTTCACATCTTAATGTATAGCCATTACTTCTATCAGTGCTATAGTACCACACATCCACCTGGTTACCTCAGTCTACACCCACAGCACCAGGATTCCAACTACCCCACTACACAATAAAATCCTCTTTCCATATTCTAGTCATTCAGATACATTCCCTCATATACAGTTTTCCTTAGGAATTTCTTAATATTACCAGAGTTATCCTCTAATCTCAAAACTTCAAGAGCTTTTTGGATTTCTTCCTCTTTTGCCTCTTATCCAATACCTATTATTTTGCATATTTTCTCCTTTCCTTTCCTCTCTATGTTCATCTTCTTTTTGCCTCAAATGTGTATCTGGGCATCAAAGTCTCAGTGGCCTCACCCCAGTGTGCATTTCCCTCTTCACTTTCTCAGTGCCTCACTCCTAGATTAAACTAGAATCTCCTTTCTTCAAGCTCCAGAATTAGTGATGTATAGAAAATGGAAAGATCATTGAGGGTAGAACATTTAAGGAAAATAACCCTGAGGAGATGGGCCCAGCAGTAAGAATAGAGAGGATGCAGATAATCAAAGCAAAGAACTGAAACCATTCACAAAACAGCAACAACAAAGCAAAAACAAAACAAAGCAAGCAAACAACAACAACAAAAACACAGAAGAGCATCAAGAAAGCCATGGGTGGCAAGCTTTTCTAGAATGCATTGGGTTGTTTCCAAGTCTCCTAGCTGCCCTGACTTTAGGCAAATTCAACTCATTTACAACTCCCTGACAGACAAGCTCTTTTCCAAGGACATAGTAATGGTTTGACAGCCCGGCTTTGTGAAAGCAATCATTGCCTCAGCACATGACCTTGTCATATTTGCATACTGTGTCACAGAGAATCTGAACTTATTTTCTAAACTACTTATTTTCTAAACTCTCCCTCCTTAAAAGAATTCTGTCTTTCTTTTTTCTTTTCTTTCTTTTTCTGTGTGTGTGTGTGTGTGTGTGTGTGTGTGAGAGAGAGAGAGAGAGAGAGAGAGAGAGAGAAAGATATTAAACCCAGAGGCATTCTACTTCCAAGCTATACCCCAAATCTTTTTATTTATTTTTTATTTGAAACAGGGTCTCACTGGATTGCTGACAGCCTCATTAAGTTGCTGAGGCTGTCTCAGCCTCCCAAGTACTGGAATTACAGGTGTGCACCACCACACTCAGCTTCTTAGTTATCTTTTAATGCTGTTTTATGCTGTGTGAATGTGTGTGTGTGTGTGTGTGTGTGTGTGTAATTATAAGACCCCTTGGTTCATAGGCCCATTTATAATAACTTAAAGGGTCAACTCCCATGTTCTATACTTTGTGTGTTCCTAAAAACCCGAAGTAAAATCCCCAAATTTGTCCTTACAGTAAAAAGGAAACTATTGAGCAATGTGGTTGCATCTAGGGTCCTATAGGTTGACAATATTTCCAGCAGCTCAGTTGATCAAACCAGTCATCTGACATGATTACTTGTCATCAATACACATTTTTCTAGCATGAACCTCATTTTTTGTCATGGATCTGAATTAATTTGTGTCTTTTAAGACTGTAACCTAACTAGAACATGAGGGCTTTTTAAAATCAATTTTCTGATACTAAGATGAAGTTACTTCTGGTAAAAGTGTTCTGTGGGTTCACTTCTATAACTTATGTAAAAGCAGGATCAGCCATTTTTTTTTTTTTACTGAGCACTATACATATGCAGTGTCTCTCCTGAGTCTGAGTGTACAGCAATGAAGTGGTTGAGAGAAGCCATGAGTTGGTCTTTGGGTAGCATCTATAAGTGGGAAAAGCCAATTATCAGTGATGGTTGTAGGAGGAATTGACATTTTAAGTACAGATGATAAGAACTAGAAAGATGGAGATGTTTTGTGATGATAAACAATGAACCTTAGGCTTTATTCTAGGCTAAGTATATTTAATCTTGAGGATGAACTTATTTCCCTGGTTGTGGTGTTTCCCTTTTGTGGTCGAGACAGCTCACAATCACCATCGTGTATATCTAGAAGGCAAGAGGTCAGCTTGTTGGTGAATGTGTGCATTGTGTAGGATGCATTGAATTAGGCCAGTTTGATTAATAAAATTAGAATCTATTAGAGAATGTTCTTTTGTCTTTCTCTGTGTCTTCTCTTATTCTAGTGACTAATGTGGTATCGTATCCATTGATTTAAAGTAACTACTTTTTACTGTCATGCCATGGTTATTTATTTATTTATTTATTTATTTGTTTTATTCTTTATTTGTTGCTGAGCTGTTCTGAATTATCACACCCATCCTTAACAAAGAAGAGTCCAGGAGTTATAAGTATGGCTAGAGATGGGCTCATTAAACCATCATGGCTTTAATAGGCACCATTATGTCTCACAGATTAGAGAGTAATACTCTGGACTAGGGAAAGACAGGTGGGTTTTGGTCCTCACCCTGCCCCTTGGGAAGTTGTATGATCTTCATTCAGTCATTGAGCTTTTTTGAACCTGCTTCCTTAATTGTGTTTGAGAGGCTTCATCTAAACAAAATTTCCTTATTCCTTCCATTTAAGCAATTCCATTAATGCATGGAAAATTCGTGAGTGTGCCTTCAGAAGCCTGCTCTGCGGTCAAGAAGTCACAGGGACAATTTTGTGGCATGTTAAATTATGTTCATTTTCCATATTCATCTTGTGTGTGATGAATCTGCTTAATATAACTAATATATTTGGTATCATACTGGAGTGCTGTTAGTATTAAAGTCAATTCATGACTTTTCAGAGTCTATATCTATTTTTACAGCTTCTGAAAGTCTTCAGTGTAAATCTTCTATCAAGCCAATATGCTTCCCTTACCATACTCAAGTTAAATTCCTTTAGCCCTTCACTATACCCAAGCCATGACAATTTCTGGCCCATTCTTTTGGAATAGTCATTTTATTTACCACATCTAATAATAACAATGAAAAGGCTAAGTGGTTATTAAATCATAAAAGAAGTTAAATAAATAACATTATTTTAAAATTTTATTTTATTTTTGGCACTGGGGATTTTACCCAGGGGCATTATACCTCTGAATTACATCTGCAGCACTATTTTATATTTTATTATTGCTGAGGGTATCACTCACTATGTTGCTGAGACTGTCCTCAAAACTGCAATCCTCCAGTTTTAGTCTCCCAAGTGCTAGAATTACAGGTGTGTACCACCACTCCTGACTCTGAGATTGTAAATAAAATCTTTTAGTTATTTTAGAATTCTATACTTTCTAGGATTTCATACTCTCTGTCAAGCACTTTCCTAAGCCATTTGCAAATATAACACATATTAATTCCTTTATTCAATTTCTCAAACCACTAAGTACATTGCTCTGTAGCAAAAGAAGATTGCCTTTCATTGCAATGGTTACCTTGGATGTGTTAGTTGCCTAATAAATATGATAGCGCTAGTCTTAAGTTGCATTTACACAATGATTAGATAAGTGGAGCCACAAAACCATAAAACATTCTGTTTATCCGATTTTCTTCTTCATCTCCCCACTGTTACTTATACGAAGACTATTTCCATTCTCAAACAGGAGTAGAACTTCACTCAAATCTTGGAAGAACAAGAAGTCACTCATAATACAAATTATTTGAGCATAAAATAGGAAACATAACTTACGACCAAATATTTACTTTACCTGCAACAGATGAAATTCTATTATTAGCATTTTATTTATCAAATGAATGTTGCTTTATCTAAAATACATTTTAAATACCTCTTTATTCTATCTAAATTTTAGCTTAGCTCAACTTATGGGCTACACTAGTCACTGTGCTTATCTTTAAGTACATACAAATAAATACTACCACCTTCTGTGAACTTAAAATTTAGTGGGTTTATACATCTATACAATATGACTCAAATCAATAAATGAAGAGTGTTATAAAGAAAAATGCTTTGTTAAAGAAAAGAAAGGATCCAGGTGTTGTGGCCCATGACTGTAATCCCAGGACTGGGGAGGCTGAGACAGGAGGATCACAGTTTCAAGGCCAGACTCGATAATCTAGCAAGACTCTCAGCAACCTAGAGAGTCCCTGTTTCCAAAGAATAAAAAATAAAAGATAAAAAACCTGGTGTGTATGGTGGTGTAGCTTGGAGGTAGAATGCCTCTGAGTTAAATCCCCAGTACCATGAAAAAGAAAAAAGGAGAGAGAGAGAGAATACGTTCTTTGATACATGAGAAAAGAAAAAAGTTATAAAAAGCTAGGATTTGTGCTGAATTTATAGGTGTTAGTATATATGAACAAGAGAGGTAGAAATACCAGCATTGAAGGAAAGTCATCGTCAAAGCACATGAGGTAGGTGATTACTTCAAAAAAATAGTATCCTGAGGCTTGGCTAGTAGAATGTGAAAGGGCATTTTGAAATAGATTATTGAAGAGCTTCCCTTGGACCTCTTTGTTTAGGACTCTTGGCTTTATTTCATGAGCACTGGGACATCATTATATATTTGGATTAGAAACTGAATCAGAAATTAACCTTGGACCAGGAGCTCCAAGGACAAAGGAAAGAATATGCCTAAAGGTTATAGCCTCAAGCCTTGCTCATTAATTCCCAGAAGTGTTAAACTTAGCTCATCACATGCCCAACTGAGAGCAAAATCTATGAAGGGAATGGGGGATTATTTTGGAAGGGAAGGCACAGCCTACACTGATCATATGTAAGGATAAAGCCACATGGGGGATCATGAGGTGACCAGGAGCCCAGGAAGCTTTGAGGAGATGACACAGGTAGGGAAGTCTGGTGGGGCTCTGATTAGAACCCTGGACACTTTGCTTGGCTTCAACTCTGTCCCTGTGAGCCAACACAACACTTTGAAAATCCTTGGGTGAATTTTTAGTAGTCTCTAAAAATGATGCTCATTAAATTATATCAAGGAGCAAAAACCAAACCAGAACAATATATTAAAATAAAGCTTGTCATTTTATCAATAACTAGAGTTATTCTTTTGACTCACTATGCTGGTGACTGAGAAAGAGTGTGGAGCCATGCATACCATGAAGGAGAAGTTCTACATTGTCACCTCCAGATTGAATTCAAAGCAGAGAATGACTGAAGGCAAGGATGGGTGCTCAAATCTTCCAATACAGGGTCAACTTTCCAATGTTTGCATTTGGACCGATTAATTCTCATTAGTAAATGATCTGAAAGAATGTCATCTGTTGCCACTGACTTGTAACTTCACTGAAAAATGAAAAATAAGTGCATTAGTCATTCTCCCCCAAAGACCTTCATCGATGAATCATGTATCTTATGAATTGTATACATGAAATGCTAGCATGAGAGAAAAACAAATGGTAAATGTCTTCACTTTTGTTTCTATTAGATCCTTTCTCTTATTTCTGTTCATGATTGAGTAAAAGTGTATTTTTCTTAACATTTAATATTGTTTTCTCTGATTTAACAGATTTATTCTGTTCCTTCTTAGAATATTTGGGAAGTATAGAATGACAATAATCAATAGAAACAGAGTCACACACAATCACATCAGCCAGGGAAAAATAAATTTAGAACAATTTCCAATGATCTATTTGAATATCTATTTCACTGAAGTCATCCTCAGTTAATATTGTACTTACTAAATATTTACTATGCATACTTTATGTACTAAGCTTTGTGCAAAATGACTATGACATATGGTAAAAATTATGGCACGATATAATAAGTGCTATGATAAAGGTGTGCTGCTTACCAGGACACTGTGCATGACATTGTGGTCTGGGACATACAGGTGTTATCTAAGGGGTGGGATGTAGTCTCAGAAATGATGACATATAAGTTATTAACACTAATTTATAAATTTCAATCATGTTTTTAAAAGTGAATGCTGTTTTTGACTCAGAATTACATTATTTAGCTGGATTCCTTACACAACATACCAGGTTTTAAGATATATAAGTCATGCATGTTACCAAAAGTGAAATTCATCATTGGCATGTCTTAGGATATTCAAAGAACATGCCACAGGCCCTGGAAACCATGTGTCATTTGCAATTGCACAGTCAAGAAAGGGATTACTTTATTTCCATGTAACCAAATATGGAAGAATAAATTAGAGTTTAGTCACAATACCCTCATTTCATTAAGGATTAGTTCAGAGAGAAACTTTATTTTTTTAATTTTTTTAATATGTTTTTATTGGTGCATTGTAGTCTCACATCACAATGAGTATCAGTTTGGTGTTAACATACATGCACACAGCTCTTAGTGTCCCTCCCCCTGCATCCCCCCCACATGTAGCACTGAGAATGATGTTGGTATAATCTCATATGTACATATTGTTTATGATAGTAATTCCATAGATTCACTTCTTTCTTGCCCTTCCCCTTCCCTTGTACCCCTTCCCTTGCACTACTGGGGGTTCTCTGTTGTCATTGGAGTCCCTTTTGTGTCCCCACTACTCCCTATGTTGCGCATATTAATGAAAACATATGTCCCTTCTTTTTTTGTGATTGGATAATCTCACTTAACATAGTGTTCTCCAGATCTTTCCATTTTCTTGCAAATGCTGTTATTTTGTTCTTTATTGCTGAGTAGAATTCCATTGTGTGTATTGCCCATAATTTTGTAATCCATTCATCTGTTGATGGACATCTAGGTTGGTTCCATAATTTGGCCACTGTGAATTGTGCTGCTATGAACATGGGTATGCATATATTACTGTTGTTTTCTAGTTTCAATCCCTTTGGTATGATACCCAGTAGTGGTATAGCCGGATCATATGGTGGATCCATTCCCAGTTTTCTGAGGAATCT
>PVJS01035381.1:0-21047 GCA_004027185.1 Glis glis | reverse complement strand
TCTCCTTAGTGAGGCCCTCCGCAACTTCGTGAGACCCGGTCTCAAAATAAAGTATAAAATATAGGGCTGGGGGCGTAGCGTGGAGGTGGAACGCCCCTGCCTTCAATCCCCGGTACCGCAAAAAAAAAATAATAATAATCCAAAGGTGTTATATATTTTGCTTTCCTTAGCTTGTTTTCACAAAGGAAAATTTTAAGTGAGATTTGTAGAATGTGAACTGCAATAGTGACTAATAATAGCCAGGAGGTGACTGGGTATGCTTTTATTGTTGTTAGTTGTTTTATTTTGTTTTTGTTATTTTGTGGTACTGGGGATTGAACCCAGGGGCACTCTACCTCTGAATTATACCTCCAGCCCTATTTTAAGTGTTTTATTTTGAAAAGGTGTCACTGAGTTGCAGAGGGTCTTGCTAAAATGCTGAGGCTGACCATGGACCTGGGATCCTCCTGTCTCAGCCTCCCAAGTACTAGAATTACAGGCGTGTCCTACCACGCCCTGCTTGTTTTTAGGCATTTGTAGCCTAGCTAATTGGAATTTTCCATATTTAAGAACTAGAAGCTCGCAGGGCGTGGTGGCGCACGCTTGTAATCCCAGTACTTTGGGAGGTGGAGACCAGAGGATCCGGGTTCGCAGCCAGCCTCAGCTCTCTCTCTCTCTCTCTCTCTCTCTCTCTCTCTCTCTCTCTGTGTGTGTGTGTGTGTGTGTACATTTTGTTATATTTGTTTTCCATGATAAAACTACCAAGTTGCCTGGCATAGTGACACACACTTATAATCCCAGCTACTTGGGAGACTGAAGCAAGAGGATCACAAATTCCCAGACAGCCTTCACAACTAAGCAGTATCCTGTGTCAAAAAATAAAAAGGATTGGGGATGTTGCTCAGTGGTAGAACTCTTACCTAGCATGTGTGAGGCCCTGCAATTAATCACCATTACTGCAAAATTAAATGAATAAGTATACCATATTTCACAGAATGTAAGATGCTGTTAATTGGATAACAGCAATTGTGAGCTGTGTCTTGGTTTGTTTGTTCGTTCGTTCGTTCGTTCATTCATTCATTCATTCATTGTGTGTGTGGTCCTGGGGATTGAACCCAGAGGCATTCTACCTCCAAGCTACACCTGCAGCCCTATTTTATTTTGAGACAGGGTCTCACTAGGTTGATGAGAGTCTCAGTACTTGCTGAGGCTGTCCTTGAACCTTTGATCCTCCTGTTTCAGCCTCCCAAGTAATGGGATTACAGGCGTACACCACCACACCTGGCCTGTGTCTTGGTTTAAAAGATGTTCTATGGAAAATTGTGACTTTGAATATCAGTTCTTCAGTTCTTAGGAAACGTGGTAATTATATAGAAGTATAAAAGACACATGGGTCTTTATGTGTCTAGATCTTCCCACTTTCCCCCATGAAACTCATAATCAGAACTAACCCAGTACAAATATTTTTTCTATGTATTTTCTTCTACTATCTTTTTTCTTTCTATGCACATAATTATTTAAATATAATTGTGTTACATGTGTTCCCTGAACATTTCCTATCAGTTTTTGGAAAATGATATTTTTATCGGCTATATTCTATTAATTTCCTTGTTGACTATTTAAATTATACTTTTTATTTAAATTATAAAGATGCCATGATAAACATCTTTACAAAGCATGAATGAATACTATTATGTTCTTGCTATATACTTTAGAGAGAAGTATTTCAACAGCATGTGTCAGTTTATAGTCTTAGTAGCAGAGTATGAAAAGATACTCATAACCTCACTTTTGGCTCCAGCTTTATTCTTTAACACATTGCTTAGTAATGACAGAGTAGCTTTAGGAAACTTATAAAAATTGTAGATATTGCTTAATATCTGGAAAATAATGATTGTGGAGTTTTGCATATATGTTGATTACATTCATTAAAGATACACCACACTTGCGCTTGATAATCTTTGGCTTTAGTTTTGGCTTTGCTACCAGATAGCGGTATGGTCTTGGGAAACAGTTACTTAACATTTTGAGCCTCAGTTTCTTGTTCTATAAAATATGGCATTCTAGATAATCTTTTTTTTTTTGCGGTACTGGGGATTGGTTCGTACTGGTACTGGTACTGGGTACAGGTTCGTGGCCAGCCTCAGCAACTTAGCTAGGCCCTCTGCAAGTTAGTGAGACCCTGTTTATAAATAAAAAATAAAATAGGGCTGGGGTGTAGCTCAGAGGTAGAATGCCCCTGGGTTCAATCCCCAGTACCAAAAGAGAGAGAGAGAATGAGAATACTCACAGCTTTATCAAATTATTACATTTACACAGTGTCTTTTTCAGCAAAATATATTAATTTCCTAAGCTGCCATATACAAACTGGGTTTCTTTGAACAACAGAAATTTATTCTCTTACAGTTCTGGAGGCCAGAAGTCCAAAACAGAATGTTAGCAGAGCCATGCACCTTTTAGGGAAAAATCTTCCTCTCTTCCAAAGTTCTTATGGTTGCTGGCAATCCTTGGTTTTCTTTGGACTGTAGCTGCATCACTCCTGTTGTTGTCTCTGTCTTCACTTGATCATCTTTTCTCTGCAAATCTATATCCAAATTTCCCTCTTAAAAATATACCAGTCGTGAGTTGGGCATGATGACACACACCTCTAATTCAGTGCTTGTGGGGTAGAGGCAGGAGGAATGCAGGTTTGAGGCCAGCCCAAGCAATTTACCGAGAACCTCAGCAATTTAGTGAGACCCTGTTTCAAAATATAAAATAAGAAAAGCACTGGGAGCCAGGCATGATGGTGTGCACTTGTAATCCCAGTACTTGGGAGGCTTGGTCAGGAGAATTGCAGGTTCACGGCCCGCCTCAGCTACTTAGTGAGGCCCTCCAAAACTTAGTGAGACCCTGTTGCAAAATAAAGAATAAAAAATAGGGCTGGGGTTGTAGCTCACAGGTAGAATGCCCCTGGGTTCAATCCCCAGTACCCCCCCCACACACACACATACCGTGTAGCTCAGAGGTAGGACACACAACATCTCTAGTCATAAGGTATTTAGGGCCTAAGTGAAGATATTTTAGGTCCACTGCCTGACAAGAAGGAGGTATTTGAGTATTTGAGGACCTCTTCTAGGTGATTCTAAGATCCAGATACCAGTTTCTGTTCTGTCAGAAGTTAGCTATTACCTTCTAAACCAGAGGTGAGTTTATAGAGTCCCTTTGGGGAATAATAATTCCTTTTGCTCTTTGGAGAAATAATACAATTTCTAGGAACTCCGAACTATGGTATTTTTAAAATTTGCTTATTTGCTCTTTTTGCTTTAGAAAATAAATGCCACCAGGTGTGGTGGTGCACGCTTGTAATCCCAGTACTTGGGAGGCTGAGACAGGAGGATCGATTCTTTACTTTGAACCAGGGTCTCACTACTTTGAACCAGGTCTCACTACGTTGCGGAGGCCTCACTAAGTAGCTGAGACTGACCACAAACCTGGATCTTCCCTTCTCAGCCTCCTGAGTACTGGGATTACAAGCGTGTGCCTCCACGCCCGGCTTTTCATGGCTATTTAACATGAGTAAATCTTTTAAAAATAATGTGTTTTTGTTACTGGGGATTCAACTGGGGTGGGGGTAGGGGGATCTACATTTGAGCTACAACCCCAGCCATATTTTATTTTGAAACAAGGTCTTACTAAGTTACCATGCACTGCTGTCCTTCAAACGCCATCCTCCTGCCTCAGCCTCCCAAATACTTGGATTATAGACATGTACCACTGTGCCCAGCTTTCAATTTTTTTTTTTTTTTTTTGCGGTACCGGGAATTGAACCCAGGGGAGTTCTACCTCCGCGCTACACCCCCTGGCCCTATTTTTTTTTTAATATTTTATTTTGAAACCGGGTCTAATGAAGTTGCAGAATCTCACTAAGTAGAGAGAGAGAGAGAGAGAGCTGAGGCTGGCCGTGAACCCGGATCCTCCGGTCTCCGCCTCCCAAAGTACTGGGATTACAAGCATGCGCCACCACGCCTGGCCTCAAATAAATTTTATTGTGGACTGTAACAACATACACAGGACATAAACCATTAAGTGTATAGCTTAACGAGATATTGAAGATTTGGGGAAAATTTTAATTAATCATGTAAATGTTCTCTGTAAAGCTTCACTTCCATCAGCCTCTTTAACTAGGCTCTCTTTTCTGTTTTCACCTCACCTTCTCTAAACTTCTTGTATAGCACTGTTGTTATGATGCTTTGCCTACTTGCTTCTTGAAGGCTTAGGTAAGCCTAAGTTCATTCTTGTGGGATTTCTCATTTATTTTCTTATTCTGAGGATTGTACTCTGCCCTGCACATGGTAGGGACTCAATAAATGCGACCTCATAATTTTAGCTACTTGGATGCTTTTTAATTTGTTCGTTCTCTTTTTAGCTATTTTTATTCTTTTTGTTAGGATGAACAGTATAAATTAAGGCTACAGTGTTCCTTTTTATACTTAGCAAACTTACCTCATGTTGGTAGGGGAAACAATGTATGGGTGACTGTTGTACCAGTTTAGCAACTAGCATATTAACACGTTATGAGCAAATATTTGCAAATATGTTTAATTAAAATTAATGTGTATTCAGAAGCCCTACTTTTCTATATGCAGAGGTCAGAAACCCTCACATCCTACAAGCACATTTGCATGTATAGTTGATTCTGTCTTCAAATACGTATCTGTAGTTGAACTACTTTAATCCAAGCAACTGTTCTTTCTGCTTCTCTATTTTACCTCCACTTTCTTTATGTCAGCACAACAGCTTTATTGATCCTTTCAACCATAAGTCAGAGCATTTCTCCCTTCTGCTTAAACTCTCCAGTGACTTCCCTTCTGAGATTACAAGCCAGAAGTACTCATAAATTATAAGACCCTCTAAAATCTCCCTCACCTAATCTTTCTAATTTTAGTTCCCAGGACTCCTCTCAGTTAGCTCCAGGCACATTCATTCCCTACCTTTCTTCAAATCATCAGGCTTGCTCCAATCTTGGAACTTTTACACTGGCTTTTCCCCAGAAACCTCCACAATTTGTTTCCATGTTTTATCAAATATTTGCTCAAGCTGGGTGTGGTAGTGCACGCTTGTAATCCCAGTACTTGGGAGGCTGAGACAAAAGGATCTCAGGTTCGAGGATAGTCTCAGCAAATAGTGAGACTCATCAACCTAGAGAGACCCTGTTTCAAAATAAATAAAATAGGGCTGGGGATGTAGCTCAGATATAGAATGCCTCTGGGTTCTATCCCTAGTGCCAGAAAAAGAAAAAAAAATTTGCTCAAATGTCACCTTCCTGGTAGGAAATAGTGCCCACTTCCTGATCTACTCTTGTCCTTTTTTTTTCCTCTCTCTAGCATTTGATACCTTCCAATATACTGTATAAAAGTTCACTAACTCATTGTGTATTGTCTTTGCCCCAGTATTAGAATGTGAGCGCTTTGAGGGATAGGATGGGGAGAGGGAGAAAGGGTATCACTCTCCTGTATTACCAGCACCTAAGTAATGTTAATGAATGATTGGCTGGTTGATGATTTAAATAAATGAAAGAAAAGATTGACAAATGAGATTACATGAGTTTCTGCACAGTGATGGAAACAGTGAAGAGACAACCACAGTATATGAGAAAATATTTGCAAGCTATTCATTTGACAAAGGATTAATAGCCAGAATATAAGACCTCAAACAACTCAATTGCCCCCCCAAAAAAATCCTATTAAAAAATGACCTGAATAGACTTTCTCAAAAGAAGATACACAATGGTATAACAACTTACATGAAAAAAGTGTTCTAGCTCATTAATCATCAGGGGAATGCAAATCACAACCACAGTGAGGTATCATCTCAGGCCAGTTAGAATGGCTATTATAAAGAAAATTAACATGCTGGCAAGGATACGGAGACAGAGGAAATCCCACACACTGGTGGAAATGTCAATTGATATAGCCATTATGGAAAACAATATGGAGTTTCCTTTAGAAATTAGAAATAGAACTGGTGTGTCTGTCTGTCTGTCTGTCTGTCTGTCTCTCTCTCTCTCTCTCTCTCTCTCTCGAAGCCAGAGGCATTCTACCTCAGAGCTACATCCCCAGCCCTATTTTATTTTTATTTTCACACAGGGTCTCACTACGTTGATGAGAGTCTCACTACTTGCTGAGTCTGTCCTTGAACCTACAATCCTCCTGTCTCAGCCTCCCAAATACTGGGATTACAGGCCTGGCTAGAGCTGCTGTTTGACCCAGCAATCCCACTACTACATAAATGCCCAAAGAAAATGAAGTTAATCTGTCAAAGAAATGTCAATACTTTGTGTTTATTACAGTACTATTCAGAATAATGAATACATGGAATCAACCTAGGTGTGCACTGACGGATGAATAAAGAAAATATGATATCTGTACACAGTGGAATTTTATTTCATCTTTTAAAAAGATATCCCAGCTAGACATGGTGGCGCACCCTTGTAACTTGGAGAATCGTAAGTTTGAGGCCAGCCTGGGAAATTTAGGGAGTTTATGTCTTAAAATAATGAGTAAGTAAGTAAGTATCTGGGGATGTAGTTCAGTGGTAAAGCGTCCCTGGGTTCAATCTCCAGTACCCATAGATGGATGGATAGAGGGAGAGGGAACAGAACGAGATCCTGTCATTTGCAACAACACGGAGGAACTGGAGAGCATTATTTTAAGTGAAATGCTAGGCACAGAAAAACAAATATTGCATGTTCTCACTTATATGCGGAAGCTAAAAAGTTATCGTTCTAAGAATAGAATGATAGTTACTAGGAAGGATGATGGGGATAACTATGACTGATAAATTTTTTAATATTTCAAAACAGCTAGATTGCCTGGGTGTGGCGGAATCCCAGTACTTGGGGGAAGGGACAGATCCTAGGTTCAAGGCCAATTTTATCTTTTTTTGTGTGTGTGTGGTACCAGGGATTGAACCCAGGGGCATTCTACCTCTGGGCTACACCCCCAGCCCTATTTTTTATTCTTTATTTTGAAACAGGGTCTCACTAAGTTGCGGAGGGCCTCACTAAGTAGTTGAGGCTGGCCGCAAACCCGGATCCTCCTGTCTCAGCCTCCCAAGTACTGGGATTACAAGCGTGCGCCACCACGCCTGGCTCTAATATGTTTTTTAAATGTTTTGAATCAGGGTCTGGCTAAGTCACTGAGGGTCTTGCTAAATTGCTGAAATTCAGCCGGGTGAGGTGGCGCACGCTTGTAATGCCAGTACTTGGGAGGCTGAGACAGGAGGATTGCAGGTTTGCGGCCAGCCAGTGAAGCCCTCCGAAACTTAGTGAGACCCTGTTTCAAAATAATGAGTAAAGTCGGGTGTGGTGGCACACGCTTGTAATCCCAGTACTTGGGAGGCTGAGACAGGATTACAGGTTCGCGATCAGCCTCAGCTACTTAGTGAGGCCCTCTGCAACTTAGTGAGACCCTGTTTCAAAATAAAGAATAAAAAATAGGGCTGGGGGTGTAGCCCGGAGGTAGAATGGCCCTGGGTTCAATCCCTTGTACTGCAAAATAAAACAAAATAACGAATAAAAAATAGGGTTGAGGTTGTAGCTCAGAGGTAGAATGCCCCTGGGTTCAATCCCCAGCACTGCAAAAATAAATAAATAAAATTGAAAAAACGCTGGGCGTGGTGGCGCACGCTTGTAATCCCAGTACTTTGGGAGGTGGAGACCGGAGGATCTGGGTTCGCGGCCAGCCTCAGCTCTTGCGCGCTCTCTCTCTCTCTCTCTCTCTCTCTCTCTCTCTACCTAGTGAGGCCCTCCGCAACTTCGTGAGACCCAGTTTCAAAAAAATAAGTATAAAAAAATAGGGCCGGGGGCGTAGCGCAGAGGTAGAACGCCCCTGCGTTCAATCCCCGGTACCGCAAAAAAATAAAAAATAAAATAAAATTGAAAAAACAACAAATTAAGACAATACTATATGAATTCGGCATATGGTTCTGTTCTGTAAAGGAGATTTAAATACACAAAATGTAAGGTACAGTTGCCACACTTTATGAAGTCTAGCACTCTGGATAAAACAAGTTAGGGACTCAGTTAACAGGTCACTTTTTTGGAGTGGTTGGCATGGGCTTGAAAAAGTTTTTAGGAAGATGAATGTGGATTTGGACAGATAAAATGTAAGAATCAGGATGAATAACGACATAGGAAATATTGTATTTTTAATTCAAGTTATTTACCCTGTACTTACTAATAACCCCTCACTGTCCAGAAACAACATTTTAACATAGATTCAAACATTTGTGTGAGAGGTAACTGTAACAAAATATTTGAGGAAAGTAGTTGAAAACAGATAAGGTAGCTCCAGATTGTGGGGAATTTTGAGTACCAAGATGAGTTTGGCTTGCTTTAAACAGGAAATAGGGAGCTGATTTGGACTTTTAAGAAGGGAGCATTTATTCAATGCAGTGTTTTTGAGAAGGCAGTAGTATATGAGATAGCATTCTGCAAACAGCTTTTTACTTTTAAATGGTAATCTTCATAAGGTCTGTTTTGTGTTTGTGATGGAAGGAAGATTTTTTTTTTTTTTGCAGTACTGGGGATTGAACCCAGGGGCGTTCTACCTCCGCGCTACACCCCCCGGCCCTATTTTTTTATACTTTATTTTGAAACCGGGTCTCACGAAGTTGCGGAGGGCCTCACTAAGTAGTGAGAGAGAGAGAGAGAGAGACAGAGCTGAGGCTGGCCGCGAACCCGGATCCTCTGGTCTCTGCCTTCCAAAGTACTGGGATTACAAGCGTGCGCCACCACGCCCGGCGGAAGAAAATATTTTGAAGCAATGTCCCTTTAACCAGAGAAATGCTTTGGGGGAGGGGGTATTGTACTCCTTTATTAAATTAGAAAACTGTTGTCAATACACACACTTTTTGAAATAAAATGTGTTTTGCTTAAGTATCTGCTTTTGTGAAACACATGGTTTGAAACAAAAGTTTTTGCACCAACTTCTTGAAGAAACTTCATTTTGAAGGCTAGGGTAAACATTTCATTTCTTGCTTTTGTATGTCAAAAGGAGTTTTGAGCTAAAAAGGATCCCAAGGATGTATCATCTGGTTCAATGGTTCACAAAAGCCTATATCATAATGACCTAGGGTACTCAAACTAATACAATCTAAATCTCTCAGACCTAAAATAATGTGTATTTTAGGATGTTCACTGAGAAATTGGGATAGAGATCCAAGACTGATCAAGTTTAGTGTTTTGCAACTTCAGAGTTTACATTAAGACTTAAAGGAGGAGCTTCCTTTACCTTTCTTTTCCCCACAGTACCGGGGATTGAACCCAAAGCCTGGATCTTGCCAAGTTGTCCAGGCTGCTCTTGAATTTACAGTCCTCCTGCCCCAGCCTCCCGAGTAGCTGGGGTTATAAGCAGAAGAGGTATTTCTGTTTTGTTTGCTTTTTTTTTTTTAAGGCAGAATAATAGCCGGTTGTGGTTGTACATGCTTGTAGTCCTAGTACTTGGGGAGGATGAGACCATGAGGATCCCAGATTCAAGGCCAGCCATAACAACTTAGTGAGACCCTGTTTCAAAATAAAAAATAAAAGCGGGGAGGGGGGTGTTGCTTTGGTGTAGAGCACCAATCCTCAGTACCAAATGGTACTGAGGTTCAATGGTTCAATCCTCAGTACCAAATAAATAAAGAATGTATTTATTTAGTTATTTATTATGGTATTGGAGATTAAACCCAGTGGCGTTCTACCTCTGAGCTATACCCTCATGCCTATTTTATCTTTATTTTGAAACGGGGTCTCACTATGTTTTGGAGGGCCTCACTAAGTTGCTGAAGCTGGTACCAATCCTGTGATCCTCCTGTCTCAGCCTCCCATGTACTAGGATTACAAGCGTGTGCCACCATGCCCAGATCCCCAGGTGATTCTAATACAAAATTTTCATTACTGTTTCCCAGGATGAATGTAAGCTCTGAATTTGAAATTGGCTTATGAGAAACAGCCCTATTTGGTTGTTTTATAAGTTCTTGGTTTCTAATTGCAGGGACTCTTCTACCTTTGTTTCACTCCATTGTTTTGTTTGTTCTGATACAATTGGTTGACCTTGTTATTTACAACAGTACTGCATTTAGTAATCATTGAGCCACATTTGTGATTAGGTTAATGAGAAAAAAACTGCATTGCTGATGTTAATTCTGTAGGTTCCGGTTGGCAAGATAGTATAAAATGCTACAAAATAATCATAATGTTGCATATTCCATAATGTTGCATATTCTAGATCTGGAAGATCCACATAAAAGATGGTAAATGGCTGAAATGCCATGTAGGTCAGAGCATTCAAGTAGAAGAGAGGGAAGCTTGGGTCTGAATCTTTTTTGCCTTACCAAGTACTCTGCTACTGCTAGGCTTTTTGTTTAAATAACTCTTTGGGAAAGCAGAGCAAAGCTCCTGCTGATGTTGTTCGTCTCTGAATTGTAGGATAAGGGAAGAGGCCTCTGGTAAACTAATCCTCTGCCCCCCCTTCCCTTTTGAGATTAATTTCTAAATTAAATTTGTAATTAGTAAGCTGGGCTTGGTGGCGCACGCTTGTAATTCCAGTACTTGGGAGGCTGAGACAGGAGGATCGCAGGTTTGTGGCCAATCTCAGCTACTTAATGAGACCTCCCGCAACTTAGTGAGACCCTGTTTCAAAATAAAGAATAAAAAATAGGGCTGGGGTTGTGTAGCTTGGAGGTAGAATGCCCCTGGGTTCAATCCCCAGTTCTGAAAAAAAATTGTAATTAATAGCAGTCACTTATGCTATTTTTCTTCTTTCCTGTCTGTCTCACAGGGTCTGATAGTTCTTGGGGAGGCACCTCCCCCAGAACATACAACAGACTTAGTGCTCCCACTTGGTTCTGAGGCGAAGACAGATCATGGGACTGATAAATTGGTAAGTATAAAAGATATAAAGAAAAGGGAAAATGAATTCAGGGTGTAGCTTGAACACACAGTTTATTCTCTAACTAGAATCCTTGCATTTGCTGAAGGAAGGGAACTGTATCCCTTTTATCACTTAGGGCATTTTGAGAGCTGAATTCCTGAATAGGGCAACATAGAGTCCCCTCTTAGAGCTGTGGAACTGACTTTGGAATTTAAAGGCAGCTCTCACCCTCAAGAAACCACAACCAGAGCAAATAAGAAACTATGGGGTGTTATTTGGAATCAGTATAACTGCCTGTAGCTCTGACACTTTTGAGAAGTAAGGTAATCTTTCTGAACTGCTAACACACACACACACACACACACACACAACATACATACATACATATGTATATATATGTATCTCCTTTTCATCAAATAGTTGGACTAGAGGCTAAACTCTTGAAAATGCTTTATGGATGATTCTCGCTGGGTTTATGGGGCTAAAGCTGTCATCTTCCATAGCTTGTACACTTGAACCTAAATCAAATCTCCCTTTTCTGTGATTTCTTTCCTTTCCCTATTTCTGTCAATACCATAATTAATTTCTTTCTGAATTCCAGGAGCACTTGTTTATCTATTTCACTTTTTTTCCTAAAAGGTCACTGTCACTGGCTTGTATGAATATTAACATTTCTTGATTTTAAGTCCCCCAGTGACTTAGTTAGAAATTCCAGAGTCCCATGACAGTACTGAGCAGTACTAGCTCTCTTTAATGGGTTAAACTAGCCTGTCTCATATCTGAAAATTAAGAAAGCTTGTTACACCAACCTAGATGTCCATCAGCAGATGAATGGATTACAAAATTATGGGAAATACACATAATGGAATTCTACTCAGCAATAAAGGACAAAATAACAGCATTTGCAAGAAAACGGAAAGATCTGGAGAACATTGTGTTAAGTGAGATTAGCCAATCAAAAAAAGAAGGGACATGTGTTTTCATTAATATGCACAACCTAGGGAGTAGAGTAGTGGGGACACAAAAGGGACTCCAATGACAACAGAGAACCCTCAGTGGTACAAGGTATGGGGCACAAGGGAAGGGGAAGGGCAAGAAAGAAATGAATCTATGGAATTACTATCATAAACAATTGTGTACATATGAGATTATACCAACATCATTCTCAGTACTACATGGGGGGGAGGCGGGGGGGAGGGACACCAAGAGCTGTGTGCATGTATGTTAACACCAAACTGAAACTCATTGTGAAATGAGACTACAATGCAACAATAAAAACATATAAAAAAATAAAATAAAATAAATTTAATTTATCTCACTAAAAAAAAAAAGAAAGCTTGTTACCCTTTATTATTCATTGTCCTCAGGAATTCATGTGATATAGTGAAAACTAACTTTCCTTTGATAAAGATCTTGGAGGTGTTTGGATCTTGGAAAGATCTCACCCAGTTTTGAAGGCCAACCACTGTTGCTACAGATAAATGCAGTGACAATAAGAAACTGATGGTTCTCAACTAGAAAATAGTTTTGAATAAATTGAAGAGCAGAACGCCAAATTTAGCTACCTTCAGGTCCGTAATGTGAGTTCATTGTATGCTATCTACAGTACAGGGAGGTACTGGGGATTGAACCCCAGGAGTATTCTACCTCTGAGATATAACCCCAACCCTTTTTTAAGTTTCGAACCAAGGTTCTGAAGGTGTCCTCCAGCCTGTGGTTATGGTCCTCCTACTTAAGATTGAACCCAGGGGCATTCTACCACCAAGCTATATCCCCAGCCCTATTCTATTTTTTATTTTTTATTTTTTATTATTTTTTTGTGGTACTGGGGATTGAACCCCCAGCCCTATTTTTTGTTCTTTATTTTGAAACAGGGTCTCACTAAGTTGCAGAGGGCCTCACTAAGGAACTGAGGCTAGCCGCATACCCGGATCCTCCGGTCTCAGCCTCCCAAGTACAGGGATTAACAAGCGTGCATCACCACACCCGGCTTTTATTTTTTAGTTTGAAACAGGGTCTCACTAAGTTGCTAAGGCTGCCTGCGAACCTGTGATCCTCCGGTCTCAGCCTCACATGTACTGGGATTACAGGCATGTTCCACTACACTTGACTATGTGTTGGATTTTAAGTTTTTGTTTTGTTTTGTTTGGTGGTGGTACCAGGGATTGAGTCCAGCACATTCTACTTCTGAGCTACACTCCCAACCCTATTTTATTTTTTTAGATTTTGAAACTGTCTCACTATCTTACAGAGGGCCTCACTAAATTGCTGGGGTTGTCCAGGAACCTGTAATCATCCTGTCTCGGCTTCCTGAATACTGGGATTACAAGCATGATTCTTGAAGGTCAAAACCATCCTCCTCTTGTGTTAATCCCAGTAGTTTTTACTTTGTACAGTGGAATTCTTTTCGGATTGAGTAAAATAATTATGAAACCGTGTGTGGTGGCTCACACCTGTAATCCCAATACTTAGAAGGCTGAGATAGGAGGATAGCAGGTTCAAGGATGGCCTCAGCAATTTATGGAGACTCTCAGCAACCTGGCGAGACCCTGTTTCAAAAAAACAAAAACATAAAAGAAGAGCTGGGGGTGAAGCTCAGATATAGAATGCCCCTGGGTTTAATACCCAGTACCACAAAAAACAAAATAAATAATTATGAAAACAACTTAATAAGTATACCCTGTCACTATATTGTATTCAAGGAGAGATTAAGCCTCCCGCTCCCACTTTGTGAATTTCTACCCTTTGTTAATATATACATGCTTTCTAATTAACCTTCAGAAAGTATTTCAGGAGACAAAAAGCAGTACATTTCCATTGTTTATTACATTAGTGGAATAGTCTGCAGGGCATATATTTCTTAAAGGCCATCAGGTGATTTAAAGTTACTTTACTAGAGGCGCAATGGGTGCACACCTACAATCGCAGTGATTCCTGAGGCTGAGGTCAGAGTATACAAGTTCCAGGCCAGTCTGGGCCACTTATCCAGCCCCATTCAAAGGGGCTGGATATGTAGCCCAGTGGTGGAGTGCTGCCGGTTCCAATCCTTGGTACTGCCAAAAAGAAAAAAGAAGTTACTTTACCAATTTTTTTAGTTTGAAATATTTGCATATCTGTGCCTAATATGTCAATTGTCAAATTGCCTGGCAAAGATTTTCATTGTAGGAAGGCAGTGTTTATTTTAGCCTTTTTATTATCCAGCTTCTTTTTAAAAGAGTGACTTGCCTCTTATCTTCTCCATTTTGTCACATTTGGCAGAGGAGGACACTTGTAAATTTTCATGCTCACGTTTAGTGAGCCTGTTCTCCATTTTACTGTTGATTCCCCCCCAAAAAATAGGTATTTATTGCTCGTTTTTATTACAGAAAATACATTTAAAGGCTGTGGTTTAAAGATAATGATGTCAGAGATTTTTTTGTGTTTATTTTCATATTCTTATTTCTGAAACTCAACGGAATTAACAACAGAAACAAAGTACTTGCAGCACTGTTAAAGTATAGTTTCAAAGAAATGTGTAGTGACTTACTGATTAAGGAGGGAATCATGGTAGTGACAAAACTGGTAATGGTATATTGATGCCTGATACTGATTTGTATCAGTACCAAGGAAGAGTGTTAGAATAACATTACTTAGCATACAAAAACTTAATATTCTATCGAACAATAAAGTCGTAACTTCAGGTGTTATGTCTTCAACAAGGCAAATCAGTTTTAACTTATTAGTGTTCTAAGATAAACCTCCAACTAAGGCATGTGGGTCCTATTCATTTATAAATAGTGAATAAAAACAAAGTTAAATAATTTATGGAGAGTCAGATGACTCTTAGGTGGGCTTATTATATAATGTTCCCATGTCACACTGAAGGAATACATAGTTGATCTTTTTTGCTTAATTTCCAAATCAAATGATTGTTTTCTTGCAGAACCAGTACATACATGGCTTGAGTCTTGAACACAGTACAGATAATACTGAAACTAAATTCTAAAAAATGCCCTAACCTGTTACCAAAAACATTAGCAACTAGATGAGCCTTTTTTTGAGCATGGAGCATGAGGAGGTGGGTTTTTGTTTATGCCATAGAATAGTGGGGCAGAACAAAGTAAAATCTAATGTAGAACTCCTAGAAAAATGTCCCTCCCCCCTTTGAGGGGAGTGTTCAGTCTTCTCACCCTGGCAGTTTGAAAGGTAAGAGAGAGAGTAAAAGCCTCTGGCTTTGTTTTTGCTGATAGTCATCTGTGTATGTTGAATGGGAGGTGAAGGAAACATTTTAAAGTTATTCAAGAAAGTCATCAACGATTTAAAGTATTTTTAGGAAGAGGTGAAGACCTTCTTGGTCCATTCACCATAGGGTTTCTATCATTCAATCAGAGGTGTATAGTGTCAGCTGGACACATACGTGTCCTCCAATATACTTTAATCCAGCTATTAAGTGACCTCCGTTAACTTTTAACGCCCAATAAAATGTAAATGCTAGGTCAATAGTTGTGCTGTACCGTTTAGAAAAATCTGTACATATTTGGTTTAGATGATTTTTTTCTGAATATTTTCAGTTCATGATTGGTTGAATTCTTGGATGTGGAACCTATAGACATGGAGGCAGACTGTAAATATATGAATGGCTTTATTTTTACTAAGGAAATTGAATTCATAGTTGAAAATCTTCCCACAAAGAAATATATAGATTCAAATGATTCCATGCATAGGGAAGAAATCATACTAGACCTAGCCAAACTCAGGAAAAAGGAGGAGGGAATATTTCCTATCTTATTTGATAAATCCAGAATAACCATAATGCCCAAACCTGACAGAGACACTAGAAGAAAATTTCCAACCTGTATACTTTATGAACACAGAAGCAGAAATCCTTAGTAAAAGACTAGCAAATTGAATGTATGAATATATAAATTACATCATAAACAAATAGGGTTTATCTCAGGAGTGCAACATTGGAGTAGTATTCAAAAATGTGATTAACAGAATAAAGGAAAGAAACTATGTCATCATATGACCCTGTAGGCACAGAGAAAGCATTTGACCCACATATTGTAATAATTGTCGGCAAACTAGGAATAGAAGGAAACTACCTCAGAAAACCTATAATTAATATACTACTTGTTGAAAGGCAATGAGTTTTGCCTACAATCAGCAGCAAAGGGTATTGCAAAAGTATTGTACTCTGTCCTAGACAATGCAATATAGCAAGAAAAAAGGAAAATGCATAGAAATTGAAATAGATAGCAAAACTGCCTTTATTTGAAGACATGATACATAAAAAAAAAAACCATGCAAAAAGCTTTTTTTTTTTTTTTTTTACTGAGGATTGGACCTAGGGGCATTCTACATCCCCGGCTCTTTTATTTTTTTATTTTTTTATTTTCAAATAGGTCTCACTAAGTTGCTGAGGCTGTCCTCAAACCTGGGGTCCTCCTGTCTCAGCCGCCCAAGTACTAGGATTACAGGCATGCACCACCACACCTAGGTCAAAAAGCTACTAAAAACTATTACATAATCCAGGCATGGTGGTTCCTGTAATCCCAGTACTTGGGAGGCTCATTCTTGCTTGTAATATTTTTTAAATAAGCTCTTCATTAACATTATTTTAGCCAGGTGTAGTGGCACATGCCTATAATCCTTGTACTTGGAAGACTGAAACAGGAGGAACATAGAGGTTCGAGGCCAGCCTCAGCAACTTAGCAAGACTCTGTTTCAAACTTTAAAAAATAAGATCAGCTCAGAGGTAGAATGCCTCTGGGTTCAATCCTCAGTACACAAACCTTATTTTTGCTTTAAGATTTTCCACTTATAATTTATTGCTCCCCTCTTTAGCTCCAAATAACCTTTGAGTTTTGAGGTTTTTTTTTTTTTTGGACGGAGTGGTACTGGAGATTGAACCCAGGGGAATTCTACTTCTGAGCTACACCTCCATACACCCCCAGCCCTATTTTATTTTTTATTTGAAATAGGGTCTCTGAGTTGCAGAGGGCCTTGCTAAGTTGCTGTGACTGGTTGCAAACCTGGGATGCTCTTGTCTCAGTCTCTCAAGTACTGGAATTTCAAGTGTCCACCACCACACCCAGGTTGTTTTGTTTTTTAATCAGCTCCAGAATATGATTTGGGGGATATGTGAGTAATTTGAGCCAGTAATACATTACCTCAATGTTTTTTTCATTCTCTACTCAGTTTTGTATGTTTTGGGTAGGTATATTATATACTATGTTGTGTCTAAAATTGCTTTCCTATGGAATAATACTGTATACAATGGTTTAATATTAATGCCATTTCATATGAGTATTAATGTGGTCTTCCTACATATATTAAACACCTGTATTTCTTATGTAAAGAGAGAATAACAATAATAATAAGTCCTTCCTGGTGCAGTGACCCACATCTATAATCCCAGCTGCGCAGTTAACTTAGGCAGTAGGATCACAATTTTGAGGCCGCCTTGTCAACTTAGTGAGAACCCTTTTTTTTTTTTTTTTTTTTTTGCGGTACCGGGGATTGAACCCAGGGGCGTTCTACCTCCGCGCTACACCCCCGGCCCTATTTTTTTATACTTTATTTTGAAACCGGGTCTCACGAAGGGCCTCACTAGGTAGAGAGAGAGAGAGGGAGAAAGAGAGCTGAGGCTGGCCGCGAACCCGGATCCTCCGGTCTCTGCCTCCCAAAGTACTGGGATTACAAGCGTGCGCCACCACGCCCGGCTGTGAGAACCCTTTTCAAAATAAAAACTATAATGTGCTGGGGTGTGTCTCAGTGGTAGAGTGCCCCTGCATAAGTCAGTAAATACTGACTAATCATTTCAAAGTAAATTAGGTACTGAATAAATAATCTGAGTAATAAGTTAATTTACAATTTATTACAACTAATTTAATTGAGTAATAAGTAAATTAAAGTATTAATTTAACAAGTAATTTACAATTAATAAGTAATTTACAATTTTGCGGTACTGGGGATTGAGCCCAGGGGCATTCTACCTCCGAGCTATGCCCCAGCCCTATTTTTTATTCTTTATTTTGAAATTGGGTCTCACTGAGTTGCAGAGGGCCTCACTAACTAGTTGAGGCTGGCCATGAACCTGGGATCCTCCTGTCTCAGACTCCCAAGTACTGGGATTACAAGCGTGCACCACCACGCCCAGCTCTGATGGCAGCATTTAAACTCCAGTCTCCAGTTTTTATTGCAAAGCTGACGCCAATAGTCTCCAAATTGATCTGAGGAATCACATAGATCCAATTTTTTTTTTCGGTACCAGGGATTGAACCCAGGGGCGGTCTACCTCCGTGCTACACCCCCGGCCCTATTTTTTTTATACTTAATTTTGAAACCGGGTCTCACAAAGTTGCGGAGGGCCTCACTAGGTAGAGAGAGAGCGAGAGCTGAGGCTGGCCGCGAACCCAGATCCTCCGGTCTCTGCCTCCCAAAGTACTGGGATTACAAGCGTGCGCCACCACGCCCGGCGCAATTTGCTTTTTGAAAATGAGATTTTCAAAATCCACCACCACCACCACCACACCCAGCTATAAGACTTGTTTTTGCAGTTGCTATATTTCTTTAGAATCTAGGCCATATTTTCTTTTTTTATTATTTATTTATTTGGTGCTGGGATTGAACCCTGAAGCATTCTACCTCTGAGCTACATCCCCAACCCTATTTTATTTATTTTATTTTGAAACAGGGTCTCTCTAGGTTGCTGAGAGCCTCACAAAGTTGCTGAGGCTGGCACCTTAGATCTTCCTGTTTCAGCCTCCCAAGCGCTGGGATTACAAGCATATGCCACCACACCCAGTTTATTTTGGTGATTTTTAAGCAATACTGTACTGAATATCATTGAGATGAGATGCTTGAGACATGAAATAATTCATAAAAAGTGAAAACCTATTTATTTTTTATGGTAGTGGGGATTGAATCAAGGGGCATTCTACCTCTGAGCTACACCCCCAGCTTTGTATTTTTAAACCAGGGATAAAAGTTGAATTCCTGTCACCCAATTAATGTTTTGATTTTGATAATGATTGTTAAGGGAATAACTAACCAAAGTCCACCTGTTAAATTCTCTAGGCAAACATGATACATTTTAGAAAATGATGTGTCAAGTAGGTGTGACATGGCATTAATTGAATAAAGTAAAAGTACATACATGTCTCTTGTGCTTTTTTAATCATGTGCCTTTTTGTTTTTACCCCTTATATTCTCTACCTTTTGGTTAAAACAAATCCAATAGACACTTGATTCTTAGATCCCAGAAAAAAAAACACCACTCATAAAACCTCTTAACTGCGCCGGGCGTGGTGGCGCATGCTTGTAATCCCAGTACTTGGGAGGCGGAGACCGGAGGATCCGAGTTCGCAGCCAGCCTCAGCTACTTAGTGAGGCCCTCTGCAACTTAGTGAGACCCGGTTTCAAAATAAAGTATAAAAAAATAAGGCCAGGGGTGTAGCGCGGAGGTAGAACACCCCTGGGTTCAATCCCTGGTACAGCAAAAAAAAAAAAAAAAAAAAAAAACTTAATTAGATTTTCCTCAGGGGCTCTTTGTCCCACTTAATTGATGATGCTAAAAGGGTGGAGTAATGAATCAGATGCCTGCTTTATACGAATAACAAATTTCAATTTTATTACTGCGCTAATCACTTTGTGCCCTACACCTGGCTCTTTCGGAGGGGCATTCAGCAACTACTTCCATCTCTAAGATTACTCCAGAAGGTATCCCATAGGGCCTTGCTTTGGGAAGAAGGGGTATCTACCACTGTAGTGCCTCTCTTCTTTCTGGCTGTGGGATGCATTAAGCCCTTAGATTATAACTGAACATCAAAGTTCATATGGAATCTTCTATTGGTAACTCCTATTCCCTGCTTGGGAGGATCTTAGGTTCTTTCTTCCTTTTTACAGTTTCCTATTGCAGGTAGGTAATTTAATGAGTCATGTTCTAGTTTTCTGAAAACACTGATGGGATAAACCACTGCAGTAGTAATGATCAAGTTTAAATTATATGTGGATTTAGTATTTCTGAAGTGCTTGTTAATGTGTTTGCAGCCTTCTAGACTGCAGGATAGGGAGTCTTCACTGTCTTAAGGAAGTGTGAGTGTATTTAAGGAGCTCAGAGTAAAATCACAAATGCTTGTCAGTTTTGTTTTTCTTTTTCCAAATGTAACACTAGGATTGGAGTTAGTATTTTAAGCCCTTTGTGTTTGAGAACAGATGAACTTACTTGCCCAATTACCCTGCTCTTGAATCTCAGATTGATTATAGGATTTTCCAAGGGCTCTGAGCCAATGCTTCTTGATTATCTCCTCCCTCCTTATATTCCTTGGAGTGGACTCTTGGCACACCCATCTGTGATGTTTATGGTCTTCATCTCAATATGCTTCCTATATTCTTGAACTTTCTGTGCTAAATATTTACCTACTGACTTCAGTTTTTATTTGTGGGCTGATTACCCCCAGAAAATTTAGGTTCATCTATGAAAACCAGTAAGATTCACATTAAAGATTAATGTCATTTAGGCCAGGTGTGGTGGTACATGCCCAAACTCTCAGTACTTGGGAGGCTAAGACAGGAGGATTGCAGGTTGGAGGCCAGCCTCAGCCATGTAGCAAGATACTGTTTCAAAATAAAAAAGGCTATGGGGGTTTGTAGATCAGAGGTAGAATGCCCCTGGGCTCAATCCCCAGCACCAAATAAATAATAAAAAGAACTTTGGATGTAGATTCATGGTAGAGTGGCCCTGGGTTCAGTTCCCAGTACCACCACCAATAAAAAGATTAATGGCATTTAAATATATATGTCTGTAATCATGGAAAATAAGATAGGCCGTTTAGTTGACTATTAGTAATGAGATTACTGGTGAGTTTTGTTAAAGAATAGAAACATTTTATCCTGACAAGCACCCTAGCAGTTTCATCTCTTATACTCTCTATCAAAAAAAAAAAATCTTAATCAAATGGAGGTTCAAACTATTACCCAATATGGTGCCTTGTAGAAGATGTATATAGCCGGGCGTGGTGGCGCACGCTTGTAATCCCAGTACTTTGGGAGGCAGAGACCGGAGGATCCCGGTTCACGGCCAGCCTCAGCGCGCGCGCGCTCTCACACTCTCTCTCTCTCTCTCTCTCTCTCTCTCCCTGTCTCTCTCTCTCTCTCTCTCTCTCTCTCTCTCTCTCCCCCCCCCCC